>CAJQZM010041441.1:0-139156 GCA_907164665.1 Colias nastes | reverse complement strand
AGAAAAAATAATAGGTAAGTTTTATTTGTTGGTAAAACTCTCTATTTCTATGTTAGGGAAATATTGCTATTTTTCCGTTTAAATTTTGAAAATGACATTTAGTACGACATTAAAAAATACTTCTCATTACAGAATGGCTGGCAACCCTAACAGTGTGAGTGATGTTGTTTTGACTGATAAGAGATATTCCCTCGTTATAATTAAAAATGAATGTTACTGTGACATTTTTTAATAAATCATTAATACATTTTTCTTCGTTTCACTTTCTTATACGTCGGTAAGTAAGTACTTACTACTTAGTACATAAACGTAAACCTACAATCTAAATAAATTGACAACCTTACGAGTTACGACGCGTATTTTTATCGAGTAGTACGCGTTAAAAACATTTAAAAGCATAGAATATTTTAACCGATAATAAAATGTATGGTTATGCTTCTAACTTCAAAAACATAACGATACATTTTAATTAAGTAATTTTAATTTACAAAAAAAAATACTTTAATGTTACTTTTTACTGAAAAAAAAACAGATTAAGTAACTATTTCACTGAACTATTTCACCTAAGGTAAAAACTGGGTCAAAATTAAACTTCTTGTCTCTGTCACATTGTCATTCGTGAATATCACGCTGTTCTGTCAAAATAAATATACTCCAGTCAGTCAAGACAATCAATTCACAATAATTCCAAAAGTTTTCAAACTTCGGTCAAGTGAATGGTACATTGGGACGACAATAAATCTCATTTTGCAACCTTCTCCGCCGTACGGAACATTGTTAAAATTGCAATTAAATTATTTTTTGCTGTATGGTCGTGAAAAAAATTCCAAAAGTTCTGCAAACTTGGGGAAGTTTTCGATATACAAATTAAAAATGCTTTATAGAATAAGAAATTATATCGAAACACCTCTACGCATTCAACTATGTGATGCTCTTATCCTCTCCAGATTCAATTACGCCGACACTGTTTATGGCCCCAGACTTCTTTCTCGCACACAAACAGCGATACAGCGCGTACAAAATGCGTGTGCGCGTTTTTGCTGGGACATCCCTCCAAGAAGTCATGTGAGCCCCTACCTTAATACCGCAAACGTCCTCAATATGAAAAAAAGACGCCAGGTACACTTTGCCACTTTACTTTTTGGATTGATGCAGTCGAAAATACCCACATATCTCTACGAAAAACTCGCATGGGTAGGTGAACGAAGTGCCTTAAACTACCTAACTAGGTCTGCAAACTGTAAACTGTCCATACCCAAGCACCACTCAGCAGCATTCAAGGGTAGCTTTCGATACAATGCCACTAAGTGTTGGAACAACATCCCACCACCATTAACCAGTTTGACAAATATTAATAATTTTCGTTTCCAATACCAGAAACATATTTTAAAATCCTGTTCTAACACTTAGTGCATTTGTATCGAATTACACATTAAATATCTATTTCATAACATAATATTATATACGTATTTATTCTCTGCCTATCTATCATTATAATTATTAACATTGTATACATAATTTCATTTTATTTATTTACATTATATACATAATTACATACTGATATTATATATATTATATCTATCATATTAATAGAAATATATCTTTCACATAATATACTCATGTTAAATTTTCATTATATGCAATTCTAGACTGAAACTCCAATAGTCACCTGGGGTCACTGAAAATCAGTGGTGGTAAGGTATTAATCACCTTGCCATCATAAGCTGAGTTGGCTCCATTTGTCAGGTCACTCACTGCCACATTACCTACTGTTTCTTAGGAATAAGCTTCTTCTTATTCTTATTATTTTTCTTTTATTTGTTTTTCCTTTGTAAATCAATTTGTAATCATGATGTGATTCTGACAATAAATGTGTTTATTATTATTATTATATTATTATATAATATTTCATATCACGTATTAAATTTGCAACCAATATCAGTGTACGGAACATCTTTTGATATTGAATATTATTTTTTTTTTATTAAACTGAATAAATGTAATTAATTTGTAAATGCATCAGAATAGATGTTTTCGAAGTTTGCAACCAAGTTCCAAAACTTTTGTAATTATTTCGAGACCACCTTACTCGAAAAAATGACCACGAATTAAAAAGAATTATAAATAAACATGTTCGGTCAACGAAAAAGGTTGCAAATTTATACAACCGTTCGGTATATATTTCCGATATCTGTGTCAAGTTTGCAGAACTTTTGGAATTTTTTTCACGACCATACAGCAAAAAATAATTTAATTGCAATTTTAACAATGTTCCGTACACTTAGATTGGTTGCAAATTTAATACGTGATATGAAATATTATATCGAAATCTTCCCCAAGTTTGCAGAACTTTTGGAATTTTTTTCACGACCATACAGCAAAAAAATCATTTAATTGCAATTTTAACAATGTTCCGGACTGCGGACAAGGTTGCAAAATGAGATTTATTGTCGTCCCAATGTACCATTCACTTGACCGAAGTTTGAAAACTTTTGGAATTATTGTTAAATTTTCGATTTCGAATGTCGATTCTGACTGAGGCACCTTTCTCCGAATAGATACAGATAGGTACCTACGGAAAAAATATCAATAAAGCTGAATCATGAATGATGACTTGTTTATGAAAGGGTTCAATATATACCTACCTACCCACTGCATAATACTACTAGTATAGTATTATAATTATTATCTGTGATACTCATTACTCATACTATTTTACAAAGTTCGAGCCCGAATTTAAATATCAAAAGGAAAACGGCGGGAAACCATCAAATCATAGCCAAAGTTATAAACAAAAATAATTGAATGCAATCCTTTGCGGTGCCGCTACCGAATATAAACAATGCAGGGCAGCGCATAATAAATTGTTTTCGAGTTAAGCTTGTGGTACACTGGGGTTTGAAGATCTTTGATAGATAGATATATTGTGTCGGTACTTACGCTTTCTTCATAACATAACAATTCTCGAATGGTATTCATTTATTTAAGCAGTTGAATTTTGAATAGTAGTTATTTTACGCATTGTTGATGAATAAGAGTAATTTACAAAGGAAAACCTAACTGCTACATGACAAGTTCCCAGGCATTTTGTTGGGAGTTCCTACTTCCTGAAGCTGTAGACAGTGATCGTTGCGGACAATATCTTAATATGTAAGTTAAAGTTGAAACCTATCCATAAAAGGTACGATAAAATTTTATAATAATTATATGTCCGTGAATAAACTACCTACCCTCATAAGGAATTGTGACAACACTGCGTTTCATGACGGCGTACGTAGGTAAACAGCTAAATGTAATCGTATACAATTTAGATTACATTTTTAAATGTTCAATGTTTATTTAAAGCACTCATTGTACCACAAACCTACATAGAGATACGTATTGGCGGGAAAAAAAACCAAGATGGCCGATCGACGCGATTTGATGCAAATAGCGAACGTTAAAGTGCCGCCTGCACATTTTAATGTCGCCAGTGATGGTTAGCGAGCGACATTTTTGCTCTATTTACCGGGATCCGTTTGTGAATTTGATTTGAATAGCAATCACCCGGTTGCATCGGTAAGGAGCTATTAGTTTCTACTTTTATGCACTTAATACATGACAACAAAAACAATCAGGATGCCCAACTGTCTATCTTAATTTTATGCCTCATTCCTATGGGTAGGTACGGTACATATTATATTATATTTTCTTATATTATGTCCATTCATTTTATTTATACAATATAGCTTAAATAACTAAAATCGAATGTACTGAGTGAAAATGTTTTCTTCTTTCGTCCATGGGACTTCCAAAGGTTTCTCACCTATTTTTATTACTCAACAGATTTTACTGAAATAGCATTCTACGGTTTTCAAGCGATCTATTAATTAATTCTTTCATCATGATCGCATTTATGTAGTAACTTAATCACAAAACTTATCCTAGTGAACTTATTAATTATGTATTATACGCTACTTAGATTAGTAAGGCACCAATTTATTCACCATGTTCGATAGTATAATAATAAATCGCAAAACAAAAGGTCAGTTTGGAACTAATAAACCTGTTACAGGCTTCTAATTGTGAAGGGTGCGTTCGGATTCATGACACCAATTAAATTTCTATGATATCGTGACCAGATAACAAACGCTAATGTAATTATTATACTGAACTGTATTTGCACATCGATTGGATGAAAATGTTTTTAACGAGAACGTCTTTAGGATTTGTGTTTTGTTTTTTCGTTATTGGAGACTAGAGTATCTAAGTATTTTATTACATAGTAAGTATTTGATTTTAATGGACTTTATACAAGATTCTAAGGTGTGAAAGTTTATTCTCTAACTATACTGTTACAAATGTAGGTACCTAATTAAACCTCATCAGTGAAAATCAAAGTGACACACAGCAAATATTTTTTATTGTTTTTATCCCAATGGAGCAGTGGTATGAACACCTGGGGTATGAAGTGGGATAAGAACCCATTTTTATTTAGGTAGTTATTATTTAGTATACAGATTATGATGTGGAATATCTTGCAGAAGCCCATTCGCAGTTTTATTGATGCAGTTACTGTTTAAATTGGTAATTAGCAAAACAAAATAGTTAGAATATTCTTGATAATATTATAACTTGACTTTACATTGGATTTTCCTGTCCCCAAACATTACACCTTAACATTTTGAACGTGTATTTTCACAGAATACAGATTATATAAATGCGCCTATTTGCGATGTGTTTTGACATTAGTTTCGCGCGTTTTGCATTTACCACAGATTCGTTCCCACGGTGTCGGATCGCCAGTAGGTGACTGGTGTCCTAGAATCCAGATAGACGATAGGTCGTGTTTTGAAAGCTTCGTGTCATCATTCCCAAGGTTTTGATTTAATTTATATGTTATCTGATCCCGGGAGTAAATGGCTATTTGTTTCAATGTGTTTGGGACGTGAATTGTTTAAATGTTATGTATTCTTCTGTTATTGTCTATTTCTATCAATAATTATTTATTTATAATAATAAAAATTACTGGCGGTCAAAATTAAGATAAAAAATACCTCTAGTCTTCTTTATTTTGTATTCATTTATTGTACCAATTATATTTTTATGATTCTTTAAATACTAACACACACTTGTGTAATCTAAGCACACACGTATCTGTGTACTTTCTGCAATAGCAAAAATCATCAATTCCTAGCTACGTGTCATAAAATAACTTGTTACATCTGCCTAATGATTCGTTTTATATACAGGTATTCTATATTATAGGTATTGCTTCTTCCGAGCCCATTACAAAAACATCGGCAATAACAAGGCAACAGATTTACGGCTCAGTAACCAGTAGGCTCGCGAGCGACCACGCCCTCTTATTATCCCGGTTTTTTGGGAACTCGTTATATGGTAACACTATATAATTTAATAACGGTTATGTACTTGTAGAGTATCAGTTGATGGAACGTTTATGATTATGTATACCTGTAGGTTTATATAAGTTTGTGTGTGTTTAAAAAAGTAGACCGTACTATAGCTTTAAAATCACGTACTTACTTCTACTAAGGAAAAATTGTACATAAATTCAATATTGGTTCTGTTAAAAATAAAATTCAATAATGTTACAATTACCTAGTTACTTTAAAGTGAAGTCTATTAAAGTTACAGTTACAACGATCTGTTAATTAAATAATGCGAACCATAACATCGTTGAAATGATGGTACTTCTTTATAAATACAAGTTCTCAAGTTCAATTTTATGTTACATCGTACCAACATTTAATTTTAAAGGTGCAGGCAAAAAAACAACACTAAGACATTTCTGTCGGTCCATCTGCGAGATCGAATCAAGATTAAATTCGTTTCCATCGATTAAACCCTGCCACTTATTATACAAAACCCTTATTCAGTCCATTTTCTTACGTATCTGTATTATTTAGACGTAATTATAAACGGCCAGCATTTAAGCGCTTAGGTTATAATTATAGTGGGAGCCTTTTTTAATTGTGGCAACCCCGTTTTTGTACTTCTATATTTAAATCGTTCGTGCATATAAAATGCTTACAGAATTATTATTGAGAATAACTACTATTATGATAGTAATAATTAATCTACGATATATCGAGTAATTACATTGTTTCTGCATTGTAGAAATTTTTACTACTACTTTCGATATTTGTAATAACATGACAGAAATTGCCGCTTATATAATATTGCTAAAAACATGATGTGTCCAATTGATCATAAATCACAAATTATGAGATTCTTATAAGTTCTACTATTAACATTTTTTTACAGACTTTGTTGTAATATAACATGAAATTGAAAGAACATTGATTAAACACAGTAATAAACAAAGGTACATAATATAAAATTACAATCATTTCTTAATAATAATTTGTCAATCAATCTTAAGTTTCTTAATAATAATTTGTGAAAGTGACATTTACAATATTACAAATTAATATCAATCTAACCAATTTAAAAACTCATTAGGTAAATCAATTGTATCAACAATGTTACAGGATGTTTAAGGGTTGTTAAAGAAATAAGCCTGTTGGCATTCATTAAAAACGGATGAACGAATTCCGAATCGCGCACCGTGAAACAATTTGGCGCGCCTGACCAATTTCTTCCGAGCTTCCTGATTTAAAATGTCAGCGGAAGTGACGTCCAACACGATAATGGCTGATGCGTGCGCGCGAAAATCGTTCGCGTTCAGAAATCAACCGCGTCTCCGTGACATTTCACATTTGAACTTGTAATTTAAGTTAACCTTTGTGACGGAGCGGGTTAATTCATAATTTCGTTTTGGAATTAGGTATCATGCTTGTGTGTTTAATAAGTGGCAGGGGTTTAAGAATAGGTAGGTATAGCATTTACATACTACCTAGTGAGAATTTATTTTTGCTTGATTGTATTGGGAAGTTCGAAAATTTTAATGGAGTAGGTAGTAGGGCATAATAATATTATGCATTGTAGACTTAATCATGTAAAGTTGTAAACGATTTGCTAAATGCTAATGCTGGAATGCTGGCTTTAGTAGTAAATTAAAACTGCGGCATTAGAAGGTATTTCTCGAAAGCCTCAAATATTGCAATTTCTAGATCTTATCTTATCAGACTTTAGCACAGCAAATTTATTCCCAAAACGCTAATGCTGATTTCGTGTTGTTATCTGTATTGAAGCGTTACTTTAAACGCCCATTCATTCCATTGCAGTTATTAATCTTTCAAGAAGAAATTTCACCTATGGATAAAAATTAAAATTCTAGTTAATTGAACGTGTGAATTAATTCTAAATTAATTCTAGTTTAACTCTTCTTTCATTCGTTATAATTTTTTACCAAAGAGTTTTAACATATAACATTTTCGCGCCAATTCTTTTTTAATTCTTGCATGATTGTGTCACAGACGTTTTCAACATGGCTGTCAATTAAGAAAATTACATCTGCCGTAAACCGCAAAATGTTATCGAGAAATCTGCTAGCGTCTTACACCGGCATGAGATTGTATAAGTTTTGTTTAAATTCAAAACGGTGTGTTTACTATCGTGGTTTCAAATCGGTAACTGTTAATTACGCGTCTGTTTTGGGAAATAAGTTCAGGTGCGTTTCGTTTTTTATAAGGAACATAAATGGTGTAAATAATGGGATATATTATTCAATTTAACTGCTTGTTGCTTGCGTTTTAATTTTTGTTTACGACGACAATTGTCACCCAACAACACTTATTTTATGTAGATAATACTAGCTTTCCCCACGCGCAAATTACAGACTAAAACCTTCCTCGGGACTAGGTTTTAGCGCCGGTTTTACAGTAAGATAATGTCCGTGTCTATTTTATCACATAAACCTTCAAAAACGTGTGTTATAATATCATTAATATTTTTTCTATTAGAAGGCCAAGAGCTTAAACACTAGCCAAGTTTCATTTAACTAGATTTGCAAATTATGCTTTATGATGTTACCTAGCCGGATAGACTGCAGATTTATTCCACCAATTCATTTTGTTAGTGTACGCGGACTATCTGCCAAACCAAGAAGTTTTTTACTATCTCCATGATTGATGATTCCATCAGGGTCTGACCCACTATGTCATGTATGTTTAACATTTGCCACCACTTATTAATTAAATTTTCGCTTGGAACTCGCCCAAACCTCTCTATTACTTTGATTCGCTCGGGTACATTTTCCTGTTATTTTATAAGTTCTGTTTGCGCAATAATAGAAATTAATCTGCGTGTGTGACGATATTGTTTGGCCTTTGCTTGAATAAATATAATAAATTGATATAGCCGGCAATGCCACGTGCGCCATGGTCCACGCGAAGAACTGGACTGGCGTGACGTCACGATGGAAGCTGAGCAAATTGTAGGCTACCCTACATCGTTCCTGAACCTGCGCTGGCTGCTCAATGATGAGATTGCGAATACCGCTATACATTTGAGAAAATTGGTCAGTTAATAGTTTTTGTGTAGGTAGTTGGTACTAGGTATATGCACATATCACAATTCAATAGATTAACAAAATTCTATACGTACCTAGTTAATAGTTTAGTAACAACTAACATGTGAACAGAAATGATGTTTTAAAAACTAATCAAATTGTATTCAACATCATAAAACATGTCTCTTTATTTTAAATAAGCTAAACGTTATCAGGTCGGCACCAATCATCCTCTGCTCAAGTCCGCCAAAAATTTGTTGATCGGTTCCAAAAGTAACCTTCAATCCGTTGGTCTGGTCATTCTCCTGGTGTCCAAGGCCGCTGGCTTCGACAGTAGTCGGTATACTGGCGATTATCATGACTCCGGTGTTCTACACTCTCAACGAGCACTTGCTGAAATAGTGGAAATGAAAAGAACGGGGCATTTGATACATAAGACGATGGCTAATCTTCAGGATAAGGAAAAAAGTGGAGAGAAGTATAAGGACTTGCTGTATGGGAACAAAATTGTGTTGCTCACTGGTAATGTTTGTTTCTTTCACGGTAGTGGTAGTAAAATCTCCTTTTTATTTTCTATTAGGTATGAATGCTTATGGGCGGTCGCGGCTCCTCATCAAGAGGCGTTCAACGTGTTCGTTTGCCTGTAATGATAAAGGTGTTCTAAGAATTCCTTATGATATTATTAACCTAACCCAACAATATATGTATATGAAAAGTGGCTGTACTCATAAAAATATTATAATTTTTAGATGAACTTAATTTTATTACCTCTCTGATACATAATCCACCTACCATTACTAGATCGGATGATTCAGATCTTGATTTCTATAAATATCTGCAGGGGATTATCTTCTAGCTAAGTGTCTGCAGCACCTGGGTGGATTGAGGAACAATGAAGTTACTGAGCTTATCTCGACCGGTTTAAGAGATTTGGTGGAAGGCGACTTTATTGGGGATCATGATGATGAACATAAACCCCTGCCGAGTAAGCCTAAAGGTAAATTTGAAAGTGTTACGGAAACAGTATGTAATAAGTTTTTCTTAAGACTACTACGCGACTAGTTACAACTTATAGATGAAATAAGTAGTTATCTAACTATGTCGATCAAAAGTAAAAGTTACCTATTGGTATACCCTGCAGGCTAAAACGTTTTTTTAATTCTTTAAAATAGCGTGTTCAAAGACCATAATATAAGATTGGTTTCGATAAAAGTGATGATTAAAAAAGTTTGTGTATTTAGCTACCAATGAAGTAACCAGCAACTACCTTTGGGAGAACGAAGACAACTTAGCCAAACTGGGATCCAACACGTTTCTGGGTCAAGGCAAAGATGAATGGCTCTTACGAACTATGCTCACATCAGGCAGTTTGCTTGGCAAGGGTTGTCAAGGCGCTATGAAACTCGCATTCAAAGGAGGGCAGTTCGAGAGAGACGCATACAAGCTGGGAGGACATTTAGCCATCATGTGGCAACTCTATCTCGACATTAAGGACTTCTTTACACACCCATATTCATACTCTTTGGTTGGCGCGCCAGTAATAATAGCCATGTGGGAGTATCCCTCGCTCTATGGCCATATATGGTCCGCTGCAGTAGAGAAACGGCCCATAGAGTACAAGCAGTTGTATTACGCGGTAAGAGGCACTAGATCTATGGATTATATATCGAAGTTTCTAGACGAAGAACTAGCTGCAGTTCTGAAATATAGTGATAAATTTCCTGTGGAAGATGCGAGGTTGGCCCTCCAAAAAATGGCGTTGACTATACACGGTGAAACTTTGCAATATATGGAGAAATAATGCTATTATATTTTATTTTGTTCATTGTTTATATCATTATATGTGATGTGCTCGCCTTGACATGACATGACATCAGTTAACCTTATGAATCTTGATCACCTTACAAGGGGATTTATTAATTATGAGATGCACCTTGTGTGTAAGAAGTAACCTTTTATCAAAACCGAAATAATTAATACGTGTGGCACTCGAGGACTGCCGCGGTAAAGCTATTGCATAGCATCGCATCGCCGCAGCTGTGTCGGTTGGAGTGGGGGGCGTTAGGTTTTTTCGTTACGGAATTTTTACATTCGGTCGCCGCGCTCAAGGCCCGCGATAGAAGCTATGCAATAGCTTAAAAATGAAATAAAAAAACGCTATATTTGACAATACACGATTACTTTGTGACTGATTTAGGCGTCGCAACTTCGAAAGGCTTCATTGATTTCCGTCACAATCAATTGTGTTGCAATAACGTTGCAAAGAACTTACGAAAGACTTTCCATTCTGTGAATAGATGCAGTAGTTTGTGAAGGTCAAGAGAAAATATTTACGTAAAAATAACTAAAACAAATCGACATTTTTCTTGATTCCTATTAATTGGAATGTATATTTATAACGGTCAAATATAAATCAATATTATAATTAAATTTGAAATCGTATGACACCGTGATTCCGGAGCGGTAATGAAATACATTTTCCCGCTCTCTGACCTGTCATACGAAATGCGCGGGAAATGAGTGTGCGTGTCATTTTTATTCAACATCTGTATTTAGAGCTCAGAGTAAAAATGGACCCATTAGAAATTAAGATTTCAAAACTTTTTTTTTATTCATTAAGATTCGGCGGTTTTTCGGCAAGTCTTGAAGATATTCATTTTAATAAGGTAGCATATTATCATATACCTGTTATTTTAATACGGTACCTACTCCATACGTACGCCTTACTAGGCGATTTAATTTTTTTCCTAAGAAGATTTTTCTTTTACACATTTACGAGTATCAAGCCATCACATAATGAAAGCAATATCTAGTAAGTACTTAGATAAATATTTTTATCGTAAGTAGGTATTTAGTTTAGTATGTTTTAAATGAAAAACATTTCTTAAACCACAATAAATTTATTTACACAACACTATTTAACACTTTTCTAAGAATTATGAAATATCACATATTTATAGTAACTTGACCATAATAATTCCTTCTATCCAAATCAAAGGCAAAACTTAAACATATTTAAATATTATAACTTAATACAAAAAATAACCTAATCGGTTTTACTAATCTAATCTGTGGAATTGAAAATACGGTAAATTGTGCCAGTATAAAAAGAAAGACAAAACAATAAAAAATAAACAGTTAAAAAAAGGAATATTATAGATATATTGTGACAAAATGATAAATTAACTTACATCTTAAAACATCTAATGTGGACTTTGAAACAATAAGTTAAAATTACATTTCATAGTTCTAACATTTGTATGTGTAATAAATATAAAATAACAATGCAACTATATAAATATTTTTTTTAACCATTTATATATGTATGTATAAAAAGGCCTGCCATGATTGCAAAAAAAAAAACAAACAAAAACAAGTATCAAATGAAAAATTGTACAAAATATAAATAAATGACATTGCAAAAAAAGAAAAGATAAACCAAGATAAAAAAGATAGCAATTTTTTTAACGAATAATGAAAACATTTTAATTTTCCTCTTCAAAAGTATGATTTACAAGCCCAAAAAGAAGAACTTTTTCCAACATGTTTTTCATCACACTATTACTGATTTGTAAGAATTTTTGATGATTATGTATCTTAATAATTGTCTCAGATTTCGAATTGATATAAGCTTTCGAACAATTCCTTATATTGAATTTCCCTATCAACATTTTGATGAAAATTCTCCCTACATTTCTCTACCTATTCAATTTGTACTAAGCCCACACAAAAATGCAGGCAACCAATTTTTTCCTATTTTTCTACACAAATCCTGCTATATATTCTTAATCATTCTCTTTATAGTCCTAACTGCTTCACTGTCACCAAACAAGTCAGCATAGCATCTGGCTTTGTCCGCATTTTCGCTATATAATGACTTTGTCCGTTCCACGGCATCCGTTTCAAGTAATTCCTCTTTTAAACCAACATAATCAACTTCTGTGATATTTTTAACATTAACCTTTGCATGTAAGTGAGGTAATCGCTGCAAACCAAATAGTACTGGTGCACTAACTAAAGAATAAGGTTCTTTGGTGTTTGTGAATTTGTGTAGTTCGCTCGCAGCCTGCCATGCTAAGCACAGATGACAGCCGAAGAGGAAAGCCTTTCTCTGCTCCTCCACGCTCCTGTCAGCGAGGTACATGGCGCCCTGACATCCTCTACCGAACAAGGTACCACCACTGTATAAAGTCCGTAGCGTCCATTCCCTTACTGGCGACCCTAGCACGTCGCTAACATCCAAAGGCACGGTTTCACAGCTAATCCTGAAGTAATCCGTTACATTTTCTTTTGGCTTGCTTGGTAATGGCATGTTTTGTTCATCTCTTGGCCCAAAGAATTCTCCTTCGCTTATGTCACGCAGCGCTGTCGATATTAAATACGATAAGTCTTGATTCTTCAATCGTGCTAACATGCCGTTAGCAGTTACCAGTAGATAGTCACCTATGAGGATGGCAATTTTATTTGCGTATAGAGAGTCCATAGCAACGTCTCGCTGCTCTGGGGGTATGTTTAATAAACCTCTGTGTATGTAATGGCCTGTACGTATCATTTCTGTAAGTTCGGCCAACATTCTTTGTTGTTCTGCAACATTACTTGCATGTAACGATGATGCTGGTGCAACAGCTTTGGATAGTAGGAGAATAATAAGGCCCCATGGTTGTAGATTATTGTGTTCATTGTATAGGACGGTTTTGGCAGTTTTCATTATTGGGTGATTGCTTCCTACCTACAAGTACAAATAAAAAAGTGCTTTAGATTAAAATGTTTGGCTCCATAGCAATTGTAGTTAGTGCAGAATTATATTACCCCATTGAGAGACATAAAAATCTTGGGCGCACCAAATTTCTAATATCACAATATAGATTAGTGGAGTGAATGTAAATTGCATCTCATCAAAGCAGACAGGTATGAGTCGCTATTATACTATTTATTTACTTATACACCATATTAACCTATGTCAAATTTTTATCTAACTACATAATATATAAATATTTGTATTCGTATAGGAGCTACCAACGTTGACAAGAGAGAATTTTAGTATAGTTGGTTCTTTAATATACTGTTTCTCTTCCTATTTCGGTTAGAGTCCGGGCTATCTGGCTGGCCGCAGTGGTTGCGTTTATTAGTGCGCATCTTATCTGCACAGGAAAATATCCGTAATTTAAAGTCATTTATTAACGCGTAATTTTTAATCTTTTGCCTTTAGATAGATCCATCAGACATAAATTTTTTATTGCAAGACGTTTTTTTCGTTGTTAAATAGGTGCCAGACGCAATTTTTTATTTCAAAATCATTAAAATGTCATCGAAATAAGTGAAATTCCATCAACATGAGTCCCCGTGAAGGATATACTATGTATAATATTCATTTTACTATTTACAATTTTTTAGCAACAATCTACCATGGTGCCTCCTTTTCCTAACGAACCTCAAATAGGACGTTAATGTAAACTTGATAAAAACCAAATATCATCAAATTCATATTAATACCCAAAAGTGTAATAAATATGAAACCATCTATTAAAAATATTAGTTTACTAATTATTCAATATAAGTATTAAAAAAAGGATAATATAATATAAGTAATAAAGTTATTACTTACCTTTTAAGCGGACTCATGTTGATGTAATTTCACTTATTTCGATGACATTTTAATTATTTTGAAATAAAAAATTGCGTATGGCACCTATTTAACAACGAAAAAAACGTCTTGCAATAAAAAATTTCTGTCTGATGGATCTATCTAAAGGCAAAAGATTAAAAATTACGCGTTAATAAATGACTTTAAATTACGGATATTTTCCTGTGCGCACTAATAAACGCAACCACTACCGCCAGCCAGACAGCCCGGACTTTAACCGAAATAGCAAGAGAAACAGTATATCAAAAACCCAACTATACTACAATGACTTTTTTTAAAACGTTAATAGCTCCCGTACCAATATAATAGCATAACATTGTATCTCACTTTATTTGATTAACAACTTGTTCACAATAACATTTCAATTAGAGTACTTAAAAATCATGAAGTTGTTTAGCGTGTTTCTGTGAATAGTTTATAAATATAAAACTCGTGTGGCCTTAAAATTTTTCAAGTGTATAACTTACTTCCTTTTAACTAACCTTGAAATTATCATTACATAATAAATATATGTGTGGTGTAATACCACATAATTTTATTTGTATACAATAATCATGTTGTATACTGATTATAAATGAAATAAAATTAATAATATAGCTAAATACGTCTTGAATAATAACATATTTACACATATCTAACAGATATCTGTTGCATTGGCATGTCAACTTGTCTAACTTATGTTTGTATTTTGAATAAAATAGGGAAAAGTAATTGCAATGAATGAGTAGATGGTGTTTAACCTAAGCTGCCTACAATATACATGTAAATATAATGACTATTCGGTGTAATTATTGTAAATATAGTTAAATATCTACTTACAATTTTACGTAGGTGCATAGCTAAATTGGCGAATTCATCACTCAAAAGCCACCTCAAATTCATAAAAGATGTTGGATATCCGACAATCTTTTCAGCGTCTTTAATAACCTTGCTCCACTGCGCGAAGGGAGGCCGAAAAATATATTCTTCTTGAGTTAGGTTGGTCATGGTGCTCTCCACTCGTATTTGTTGACTTAACACTAGAGTACGGCGTAAATGTCTCATCACTGCGTACGGCATGTTGATGCACTGATTCTAACATAAATTTTCGACGATATTTACACTCGACTTCAGTCACGTTTGTGATTAATTGTGTTGAAAATTATTACGCGCCGACCGCCGTCCTTGCACCTCTAATCAAGACCATATCTGACGGCTGTCAATGTGACAATGTCTTTTAGATTTGACAGCTGCGTTTGGAAATATTTGTATATTATGTTTGACGAGTAAAGTAAATTGAATACCTAAATTTCTAAAAACAAAGAAAATTTTACACTTTTATGTAATGTGCTATAACCTAAGCACATCAGTTAAAATGGGATTAAATGTACACAGATACTTTTGAAATTGAGTGAATATTTAATTATTTTCTGTTTTGTCGTACATTTTAGAGTTCATTATTGAGTTTAAACCATTTAAACTGGTTTCGTTTTTTTCTTAAATATCGCCATTTATTTCGTTTGCCGATAAGATATAGTGTACAATTTGCTACTATTCTAAGGGATTGCATTACCTATTATTTATGGCATTCAGTTTGGTAAAATTACCCAAAGTACTTGTACACTCAACATAAAATATTAACATATGTTATAATATTTATTGGCTGCCTGATATTATACGTACGGTAAATAAATGAGCAGTAAAACCATTTCTCTAACGATAACCACGTCATAATTATTATTCACTAGGTTTCCGCCCGCGGCTTCGCTCGCGCAGTCAAAGAAAAACCCGCATAGTTCCCGTTCCCTTGGGATTTCCGGGATTGCGTCATTTTCCCGGGATAAAAAGTAGCCTATGTCCTTTCTCGGGTATCAAAATATCTCCATACCAAATTTCATGAATATTGGTTCAGTAGTTTAGGCGTGATTGAGTAACAGACAGACAGACAGAGTTACTTTCGCATTTATAATATTAAAGTATGGATTGTAACTCATGAATTTGTACTAGCTTGCAACCTAGTTCAAATGAAAACAAGAGCCTGCGTGTACGCAGGATTATCCCTATGTTCTATGCAAAATGTAAAAGTCCCACTAAAAAAGTAAGAAGAGATTCCAGAAATAAATCTGATCAAACAAACAGGGTAGAATGAGAAAAAAAAGTATGTATCTTAATAAGGTACCTAACTAGTTAGTTATTTGAAAATCGTCTAAGTTGAAAAAAGAAAATTTTGGCGGACGGATATCAATTTTAATAATTATTATTGTTAGTGTATAGGCTATGTATAATGTATTAATACCTAGGCAGGAAGTATAGGCAGGTCAACAATAAGACGTAGGTTTTCCTTTCAGGAATAGATAGGTTAGGCATTAATACAAAAAAACAGCTTTTGCAATATCTCCTATACAGGCAGTATAGTAGAAAATCTGAAATAAAATTTTCGTCGAAATATATTGTATAGAAAACATTACTATCGATATTAAATTAATGACTATATAAATATTTATATACTAAAAATTGCACATATTTTTAAGTAAGTACTTAGGTACCTACTTAGTCTTACTATGCCATTTCTAGCAGATGCAACTCAACTCAATTATTAATACTTTACTTTACCTATGCATTATACCAAACATGTATACAGTAGTATAATGTATCCTTTACTTAAATAGACATCTTGTGCCATAGCCGAAGTAAATATTAATTATATACCGTTTTTGTATTCTAGATAGAATTACCGCAATTACGTATTCCATTCTAGATCTTATCTTCACGAACGCGTTCATAAACTCTCCAGAATGTTAACGCTTCCTCGCCGGCCAATCACGTGTCTGCGCGCCATTATTCAAAAATAGAAGGGTCAAGCCCCTGGCGAAGTCGGTGGCTTCCATAGCAATTAAAAA
The DNA here is from genome assembly GCA_907164665.1 of Colias nastes. Lineage (NCBI taxonomy): Eukaryota > Metazoa > Arthropoda > Insecta > Lepidoptera > Pieridae > Colias > Colias nastes. The sequence continues at coordinate 122,217 of CAJQZM010041441.1, read as the reverse complement.
TAAAACTGACGTATAATTTGTTGCCAGTTTATAGTGGCCCGTTCCGTCCGCAAAACGACAAAAAAGTGTACATTTGCATTTTGATCGGCGTATTTCTGATTGAGGCCTGTTGGACCAGTTTAAAAAGAATAACATTTTTAATTTCGACGACAATAAGATGCTCGTTTTGTTGTTTATTATTGCAGGATGTGAGATTACACGATGGTAGATACATTATCAAATTTCTGCGCTTATTATTAATATTTTACAATCTTCATTCCTTAATTTTAAGAGTCAAAATTAGTCACTATGAATCTTATTGACATGAATTTGCCATTTCGTAATTGGCATTTAAAAAAGAAAATCGAAAAGGTACAGATTATATACAATAGTCATTCAGTCGAGCAGATAATCTATTTTATCTGTAGATCTAGAGTGATGGGATGGCGGGCGGGCCCTTCGCAATTACCCGCATAATTGCTGCATTCATTTCGTAGAAATAATTTACTAATACTCCTGTGAGGCCACGCCTTGTATGATCTTATCGTTTTGCATATATGAGGAATAAATTATGAACGTTTTTCCTTGAAGAAAGTTTTGGGAATGGAAGTCGAGCATGTAGATATGACGTGGGTAGGTAACAATAAGGTCATAATATACGAAAAATAACTCGTAACATGAGTGGTATACGACTGCAGGACAGATTTCTAATCAGAATTGAATATTATCTTTTAATAATGCATGGCATAGATACAATCATAGAGATATACATACCTACTTAAAATTATTATAATGCTGAAATGTTGTTTGTTTGAACGAACTAATATCAGGAACTACAGATTCGAAATTAATTTCTGGGTTGATTAGTTCATTCATCGAGGCCGTAAGTTACAACTAAAAGGAACTGAGTAGTATCACAGGTAATATAATAATATTTATTTATTTATTTGACAATTTAATGTACCACACCAATTTAAAAATATTTACAAGTATACAATAAACAGATTGATACAGTACATAAGGCGGCCTTATCACTTACTAGCGATCTCTTCCAGGCTGCCGAAGGTAAGGGATAAAAAAGGTAAAATAGGTACTAAAGCTATCAATGAAAAAATATTAATAGTGATAGCTCATTAGCTGGCTGTTAGCTGGTATCAAGACAAGGTTACCTCGCCTCGGTGCTACTTGCTGACGTGATGCTACGACATAGACCCTTCAAGATGAGGATCTTTATTACCTATTTAGATACCGGCGATGTTAATTACGCCGTAATGAATATTATTTAAAAATTATTAATAACTAATGATCCCCGAGACAGCAACAGAATACATGACCAATTCCTTCCATAACTTGTCTATACCCGTGGCCCCGTCGTTGATGCGGCTTGACGGAACACAGTGGGGTTTTGGTCAGTAGGAATCCGACATAACCCACGTCCTCTTCATCGGAGGCCGTGGGTTGCAAGATTTCCCCACTTAAAAAAAAAGGCTGATAACTTGTACAATGTTTAAGATATATTTTTGTATAATTAAGTTTATTTAAGTTGCTGGGTAACCTTCTAAGTATGTAAAAACGAATCAGCCGTTTGGGCGTGAAAACGGACCAAACATAGGTATATACCATTTTTGCCGTGCTTTTTGCTAATATTATAACTTTTATCCCACGAATTATATTTAAATGCAAGGAACGGCTCAGCGCAGTTAGTATAGGTTCGAGGCTTGTGAGAGACCACGCCTACAGCGCCTAATTACGGCGGGTCGAAAGTTCGAGACCGGATGGTACAAAATTGTATTTATTTTACATACTGCTTAAGTTTTAGCGTGAGAACAAGATATACTTTAGGCTAGAATACTTTGGCTTCTCTATACCTATAAATTTATAAAGAATAGAAAAAATAATTCTCTTTAAGGACCTACTCATAGACTCAAAATAAAAACTTGTGTCACAAACTTCAGCACTATTTTTATATCGATGAAATTTTGTAAATATATTGTTTTTCATTTGGTATCTGTAGAGATGATGACCTTGAGTTTGGATAGTTTGATTAAGAAGGACAGAAAAATGTATAGAATATCATAAGACATACAAAAAATTGTTGCAATATCTCAGCTCAAACAATAAAAAAGCTCACATTTACGTAGTGGTAGAATCATTTTTCTATACAAATACCTATCTACTGAACACATGAGGGGTCGCCATAAAAATTCTCATTAAATAAATAAAGATTTCAGGACAATTTTCACACACAGCACGATCTGATCCCATACTAAGCTTTCGCTTGTGTTATGGAAACCAGATTTCTGATAAACATAACATATATAATCCTTACTAATATTATAAATGCGAAAGTAACTCTGTCTGTCTGTCTGTTACTCAATCACGCCTTAACTACCGAACCAATTTGCATGAAATTTGGTATAGAGATATTTTGATACCCGAGAAAGGACATAGGCTACTTTTTACCCCGGCACATAGGATAGATTTTATCCCGGAAATCCCACGGGAACAGGAACTATGCGGGTTTTTCTTTGACTGCGCGGGCGAAGCCGCGGGTGGAAAGCTAGTTTTAAATAAATACTTAAATAGATAATCAACACTCAGACACAGAGCAAACATCTATGTTCATCACACAAATATTTGACCTGGGTGGGAATCGAACCCACGACCTCTGGCTTGGAAGGCAGGGTCACTAACAACCAAGCCACCCGGTCAGTCAAATTAATAATTATTGATGTCATTCAAATTTAAATATGAATTCTCGTAAGCCTATTCACAGTTTATACATGTCGTTTTCCAAACCACATTAGCAATAATTATATTTACAACCAGACAGTGATTATTTTAAACAGCCAAGCTATATAGAAGGTAAATTAACATTACATAAATATGCATAGAGTAATTTTAAGGCTAATAAGTATGGGCTCTGCAGGGCAAATTGCCTTGGAGTTGTTCCCATCGCCAATCGGGGCTATTTAAAAACGATTATCTTTTATTATAGCTGTAGAAGAAGATGGAAGATGGATTTGATACGTGCGAAAGGGATGGGTGATTACACTTGTGCAAAACATTATTAAGTGCAAGTTACGTATGTGTTAAATCACAGACATATATTAAGTGTTAAATACTTAAATATAAAGTAATTGAATGGCTGTTTAGGTAAATCCATGATTTATTTTGGTGTGTAGGTACTTACCTTGTACTTACTACAATAATAAAATATTGATATAAACAAAAATTCCGACTTATGGGCAGTTAAAATTTCATTGCAGTTGAAGTAATTAAGTGCAATATTATGATATTATTTAATATAAAAAAACGCTGTATTTGCATAACCAATTATTATATTTCTAATATAAATCAAAATTAAAAGCTCACATAGTACGAGGCAAGAATATTGCGTGGGAGAATTTTGGCGCCATTTGACAGCATTGATTGCCCGCGCTATATATGTCATTTTTTTTCTTTTAAAATATCGGCACGGGCGCGCTGTCTTGAATTTTGATGCGGTCGTGAATGGCGGTCTAATGGCTATAATATAGAATTAAATATAATAACGAGTAACATGGCGATTGAGAGCTTTTGTTTGAGGTCGATGAACTGTATTGTAATTAATAGCTTTTTGTTTTACTAATGGAACGTTAATGCAACTAACATTTAGGAAAGAATGGTTTTATACATTTGTTTTATATGAGACGTGCGTAAGAAAAAAAATGAGATCATATATACAGATTCATAAAGAGCGAGTAGGTATTGCCGTAGTTTCGCTCTTGTACGATTTGTAAATGTAAACCATTCTTGAATCCATCTGTAGAGACAGTAAAAATATTCGAATCGTTCAAGGACTTTAAAACACATGTACAAAAGAAATACATACAAATAAAGATACCTTTCGAATTCAATTTGATATTTGGATATAGCAAAGTACCTACCTATCTATTGGTTTCAGTACAACCTACAATTTTTATTCAGAAGTTTTATACAAAAATTAATATAGCCGGCAAAAGAGCTACACTTTTAACTTAGATAAGTTGAGACAGATATATTAAAACTACAGTCGCAATTAGTAAAATGGGAATAGAAATCGCCACTGGCTATCGTTAAACTAATGGTGCCACCTGGAAGTCATTATTTTTATTGTTGTAGATCGGATTTGGATAATATTCTCTATTATAAAAACAACTTTATTATGAAATGAAGTACATAATAATATATTATCAAATAGTTTATTTTCCACACTTTAGCCTATTTTTGGATAGCTATGTTAAAAGAGAATTTTAATGAATGTTTTTGATTTATTTTTAAATACTGGACAATGTAATGTAGCTTTAACACGCGACCTAAGGCGTATTTTCATAAATATTATAGATATAGTTGGAATTTAATACGGGAACTATCTGAGAAATTATTAAGATTGAAGAGAAGGTAGGTTATACCTATATGAAACAGTCATTGAGAGTCAGATGAAAACGTGATAAAAGGAAGAAGAAGGTTTTGTCCGAATGGTGAGTGTGGACTAATCTACGTCTAAAAAAATATTTTTATAATTATATTTAATTAGTGTAGTTAGTACTTAGTTCATTCAAAGTGTCAAATTGTGAAAGCAAATTTGGAAAATTAAAAGGCAAAACAACCTAACTAGTTAAGTTATAAATGATGCCAGGTGGAATGAAACACACACTATATTTTATAATGGACTAGTGATTCGCCCCGGCTTCCTGTGGTACCTACCTAGATAAGTATATACCTATAGCACTCATGGATCACTCATGTATTTGTATACACAACGGCTAATTTTTGAAATTGGTCCATTAGTTTGTGAGATAAGCGCGTTCAAACAAACAAACTTCAGCTTTAGGTATATAGATAAATTGGGAATCAAACACATTTCGTCATATCAGATCCAGTTTCATTCAAGTACTAATGATGTACCATATACATACCTTTTTTAATTTATCGACGCGGCGACAATCGGCCTTTGTCACGTCGCAAGATGTCGGTCAGTCGGCGAGATGAAAGGCTCTCTACGCTTGCCTCCATGGAAGGATCTACATACTGGCTGTACAACTGTATAATACATGCTTATACTAGGGTTTGGGTTATTTCTTTGAGAGTGTGAGGGATTGAATAGATTTAGATATTTATTTTTATGCTTGAATAGAAAAAAAAATCGAACTCAAGCCCGGAATCGAACCTGCGTCGGCGAGAAGAGATACCTATAAATAAAACACATTTTATTTAACGAAGATTAGTGTGTTATACTATCTTTTGATTGGAATTTTTTCATTGTAACTTGAACAGGTTTTAATTAGGCTTCAATGAGGTTTAAAATTAGGGATGTAACGATACTGATACCGATACCGATATATCGGCCGATATCGGCAAGCCGATATATCGGTATCGCCGATTATTATAAAACAACCGATACCGATATCAAACAATTCAAAAAACCGCGTCCAATGAACGATGCGGGAGGCCGCCCGCGCGTGCGCACTTTGTTTTCTGAAAAAACTCTACCAATAGTAAACTTTTATTAGGTACTGATTGTATGTGTATAACTTAAAGTTTAACTGACTTTGCAAAATAATAATACTAAAATAAATGGTTTTCTTGTTTTTTGATTTGGCATTGTTATTTAAAAGAATACGATTTACAGTTGAGTCTCTGTTAAATGTTGGTAACTTTTTTACATAATTCACTATTTATTTTTCTACCAAGCCATCGATATCGGTATCGGTATCGGTATCGCCGATATTTTATTACAAATATCGGTATCGGTATCGTATCGGCAAAATCATGTATCGTTATATCACTATTTAAAATGTATTAATCCAAATTATATTAACAGGAATTTAAGTACACGGATAATAAGCTACATATAAATTGTCAAAACCAAAAATAATATGTAAGTAAATACTCAGATATATTCGTCTAAAGATTCTTTTAATTTCTGATATCTGTTATCAAGTGGCATATTATCTGCAAAAAAGACATTAACATTTACCTAATATTTTAATGGGTCTCAAATTCTTTTAGTTTCTTTTTATCTTTGAGTACTTAATTGCTATTATTACTGGAACAATAGAAACTATTTATTGTAATAGAGACAAAGTAATAAAACCTCATATTTTGTTCATTAAAAGATCTCAAGGTGTTTCATAAAGGTAATATGTTGCTCGTGCCGGAGGCGGTGCTTAAAATATTATAAGCCATTCTTATAATTAGTTTCCTAAATCTATTATATTTTTACAAATGATTATACATTCGCATAGCTTAAAATAATATTTCATTAAATGAACAATATTAAAACATGTTGTTTAACTATTTTTCGTAAAACCGTGCAGATGCTTTTTTGAATAGTTCCGCTATCTGACGCTAGATGGCGCTAGATGTTCCAAAATAGAGAAGCGAAAGTTTTTCATTTTACTACTGTAATTGTTAAACAAATGGTATATCAGTTTTTGTTTGGCTGAATAATAAATAATAATTAAATTGTATAATATGTAAGTATGTCAATTGCATTATTTGCATAATTGTGTCACTCATTTTATGATTTCATATTTTTTGCAGGAGTATGCTGACTATTGATAATGATTTAGGTAATGTTATTTTTTATAAATAATGTCTGTGCAATAATAAAATTAGAAATAGTAATCTTGAGAATTAGAAATTAATTTACCTATATACCCGCACAAACATTGCAGATTATTGCATTGAAAATTGAAAAGTATGGATTTTAGAACGTTATACTCAGGATATTATTATTTTTAATTGAGAACGATGAGTTACATATACATTGTAAAATATTTTTTTTTAATTATTTCCTAGTTATATGGTGTACAATAAAGAATTTGTCATTCATTCAATATTTTTTTATTAATATATTTAGAATATTTATGGGAACTTTATAAAATTTTCGATCGATAACTTTATACTAAATATACACTATTAGATACGTATGTAGTAGCGATTTTATTAATAATTTAATTTTCCATAAATATACGTAAATTTTAATGATATTTAGCGTAAGTTATGGCCTATCTTATTTCATTAGAAGTGTGATTGGCGTTTATGTATATTTTGTTGAGTGTTGAAATTAAATTATAATTTATAATATTGTTGATTTGTATCTTGGTACTTATGTTGTAAATATGTTTAAATTGTTGTTTCATGAACATTAAAATGAAATCATTTTATAATGGTCATAAAGTTTTTATAAAGTAATGTGAAGAATTATGTATTTAAAATGAATTGTTCTTGAATAAAAAAATATTGAAATGGTTAATTACTAATATCTATATATATATATATATATATACGGGTTTCATTAAATTTGAAACCATTAAAAATGAAACCCGTTTCGCGTTGTCACGGCATCACGTGTGTGTGAACGGGTGGACCGATTTCAATAATTCTTTTTTTATTATATTCCTTGATGTACGAGGATGGTTCTTATGTAGAGAAAACATAAATATGTACCACGGGCGAAGCCGGGGCGGACCGCTAGTTGTATATGTAATTAGTACCTATAGTTAATGTAAGTGAATCGAATTTAAATAAAATAATAGGTATTCATAAATGAATTAAATTGCAATTGCTTTTGTTGAATATAATTGCATATAATATCTAGATTACATTATGTAGTTAAGGTAATTAACATTAAATAATTACGTAAATAAAAAACAATAAAAAGCAAAAGACCTCTACCTAAACAGGCATTTCTTAAAAAAGACGTTTTAATTGTTTGGATTAAAATATAAATAAAAAATAATAGGTACTAGAATGCATTAATTCTCATTTATTTCAGAAAGTGCTTCTTTTTAGGTAAATATAGGCTCTAGGTAGAAAGAGTTGGAAAGAAAATGGAAAAAATACAATAAAAAATGAGATCATTTATTACCTACAAATGCCGTATTCACAATAGGTATAAAGTAGGTATAAACACTACATTTGATTCAAGACTATTTACATTTTAGCGAGTAATTAAAATAAAGGTTTTTTTACGATCTATTTTTAGGTACAATATTTATTTCGACGTGTTGCTGTTTATTGGGAGCAGGCTCTTGAACACCAAAAGCTTTGATCGTCCTGACCAATATCGCGTTTAAAGTCCCTTAATTGAAGTGAAACTTCTTTAGGCGCGTTGAGAGTAAAATTTCAATATCGCGTCATGGCAATACCGTCATAGAGTAACGCGACGATTTTGCTATCTTTGAATCTTGCTAAAGAAGTTTCACTTCTGACACGTGTGCTCGGCACACACGCTCTTTTTTATCAATTCAGCAAAGTCATGGCTGGCAGAAGCGATTTCCTGGCTTTCCCCAGTGTGTAGCTAAAACTCAAGTCTACCAAGTAATATTTAGTTTATTAGCAAACCTAAGCTAGAATGCACATTAATCACATTAAAAATGTAAACGTTTCACCTCTTGGCACCTTCTCGGCAATCAGAATCGCATTAGAGGTCCCATTTGGCTCTGTACCTTGTATTGATTTTTGACGCAAACAACTTACTACAATTGTATTGAAAAAGTTGTATTTTTTAATTACTTGACATTTGTTCTCAATAAAACTAGCCTATTTTACAAGGTAGAGATGTAGCTTTATAAGGGTGTAAGAACTTTTAAAATTGGTTGCGTAGTTTTTGAGATAAATCGTTTCAAACATAAAAAAAATCTATTAAAATTAGACTAGCTTCATTCGTTAGGTACCCATATGGGTACCTATATAGGTAATATACCTAGTAGCCTATAATCATAATCATTTATTCACCAGATAAAACAAAATTGAATACCTGGAACCATTATCATAATTAATTAAACATTCAAAATACAAGGACATTACAATATACATTGAACCTAGTAGCCTATTCGCTATTTCAGACAGTAGTTCTTAGTTAAAAATTTAAACAATTCATGGCCACGGTCAACATGTTGTGCAAAATTCACATGTAGGTACATTCAATTCTTGGTACCTATTAAATTCTAAAGTTCTTTTATACGATTTAAACTTAAAAAAATATTTATATTTACGTAACATAAAACTAATTTTAATTACAATCCTTTTGCCGCTCGACATTGACCATCCTACATTATCTGCGGCCACTAATCCACAGATTAAAAATAAAGCAGGACATTCACGTGATCGTACATAAGCGGGTTATATTAAAGTGGATGGTTACACTAACGTTCAGAAACTAAAGTTAAATTTGCAAGTGATAGATATGCGAGGCGCTCTCGGAATGTAATTTTCACACGCTCAAGCGACGTCACTGGGCTCCCGGCCGCCTCCTGCCACCCCCACTTTACCCCCACCCTGTGGACTGAGAGCTGGATGAAGTTTTTAATAGATTGTTTTTATTGTATCTAATTTATGTGGTTTGGGGTAGTATTTTTTCTTGGGGAAAGAACTAGATATTGTATTAATTGATATGATGTGATTTTGCAGTTCTTTCTTAGCTAAATTATAAATTGTTACAATTAAAGGTTTCACTAAAGCCTACCACGCATTCGAACGTCAATTGAAACTTGAAGAAAGTACACACTCTGACTAAGTGACATTTTAAACAATACGAAATTCAAATAAGCATAGTTTATTCAGTCAATTAATTTCAATTATTTCGAAGATTGTTTGAGTTTTTGTAAATGAAGGTGCCTATATCTTTTTAATTTATAAACCAAATTGAAATATGAAATATTAATTTAATTGATGTGAATGCGTTAATAAATTAACAAATGTAATAACTTTCTGTAGTAGTTTTATAGCAGGTAAATGTAAAGTCTAGTTTATATGTCGGCTCCTAGACTACCGCCCCCGCGGCCTCTCACGACGGATGCCCCGGAAAATTGCTACAATGATTGTGAGCGGGAATTTCGAAATGAAGGAAATGTACTTAAAGCTCCCGTCTGACAGACTATACGAACATACACGTCGCGCCGAGAATGGCGCGCTTTACCGAATTACATTTGAATATAGATCATTTAAAAGTGACGTCTTGTTTTTTTTTTCATAGACAATGCGTAAGTGTCAATTCTTGTTTTTTTTTTTAATGGACTGTCCGGAGGTTTTGATATTTATGTTTTGGTTGCTTATTTTTTTTTTCATTTAATCTGTACACTGTATACTTTGTATTAAATTTTACAATAAAATGATATTTTTCTTATATAGTATCATAGCTGTATTTAATACAGTCTTTTGTTGTAATGATACGATATGTTATTCTAATTCCTGGTATTGATTCATATCCATACACTTCCATAAATTCTTTCAATAATTTTTATGTAAAATAGCAATAGCACATCTTATGAAAAAACCAACAACCTATCATATTTTCGCATTTTTACTATTCACGAAAACGATATTTTTTGCATCTAATTAAAAATTAATTAATTCATAGACTAATTTTCAAAGTAATAGTTATTTCGAATTGAATATATTTTCAAAGTATACATTAGTTACTAAACTAATCTATTACGCTGCATGTTTGTGTACAAACCAAAGTTTTCCGATAAGGAAAATCACTTACTGTTCTGTGAGGAAAATCAATGGGAACATTACAAAAGTACACCATAAATCACGGGACATCTTTCAATAATCCAATCAGAGCATTTCCCTCCAAAACTAATGTTATTGTCAAACGTCCATCAGAATGCAGTCACGTATGTGCGAGAGGGATGGAGATATAGGAAATGTATAGGAGAGAAAGAGGCAGTGGTTATTTAAGCAATTGGTGCAAAACGTTTATCATCTTTACTGAGATGTACGTTTATAAATAAATTTGTATTTATAGACGTTAACTTGAAAATGGCGAAACTAACTTGGATGTCTATGCCTTTCATTTCGTAAAAATATTTTATTTTTAATATTACTACTATGCTCCATATAGAAATGCTTCATGTCCATATCTAAACTAATATTATAAAACTGAAGAGTTTGTTTGATTATTTGAACGCGATAATCTCAGGAATGTTTGGTCAAACGTCGAGGAATAAAGATATTTAGATTCATCATTTTGTATGTTATTGTCATTTTCATACAACATGTTTTCATACAACTGATTCTCAAATTTTCAGGATTCACTGAGAATCAGCTTCAGGGAAAGATCAGCAAATGCTACCACCCTCTACCTGTTTTTGCCCTTTGTTTAACCAATAGTATTTTAATCATTTTTATCATTATTTTCCAATAAAGCACAATGATGTTTATTTCTGCACTATGCGCTGAATGTGTTGCACTTTACAAGTATGCGGGTAGTTCCCGGTAAGCGAGTGTATAATTATTATTCGTCAACTGCGTGTTAATCAGCTGACCGCAAAGCGTTTGTTAGTAGAGCCATGATTTTTCAGTTGTCCACGAAAACTGATTATGTAGCGACAGCAAATTAATGTTTTTTGAAGTGAAACTTCTTTAGGCGCTTTCTTTCTGAGTGGGAGTCGAGCATGCTTCGGCACGAATTGGGCCACGCTCGCACCGGGGAAGGTACCACACCCTCACAGAATATCGGCGCCATAGTGACAGTTTACTGTCGCGTTCCGTACGGTGAGTGAGGGGTCCGGAGGCCCACATCCCTTCCCATCCCCTACCCATCCTCTCCTTCCCTATCCTCATTCCCTCCCATCCTCGCCCCTTCTCCCTAACTCCTTCCAAATCCCTTTGAGGACAGCAACACATCCACTTCCCAGTGGAGTGGATGCTTATGGGCGGCGTGTATCGCTTAACACCAGGCGACGCGTCGCTCGTTTGCTGTCCTATAGCATAAAAAAAAAAAAAAAAAGGCGCGTTGAGAGTAAAATTTCAAGATCGCGTCATTGCAATACCGACACGTCATTGGGTAAGGCGACGATTATGGTATCTTTGAATTTGGCCAAAGAAGTTTCACTTCTGACACGTGTGCTCGGGACACACGCTCTTTTTTTGTATATGGACACGTTATAGTCAAAAACTGCAATGATGTTCCCAAATCTGTAAACTTTTATTTATGAAGGGATGTCAAAAATCTTATTATTCATTTTTAATATTTTAGATTGCAAAAACGCTGTTTTTTTTTCTAATATTATTACGATAATGATGAAATTTTGTATGAAAAACGCAGCACACAACGTGAAAGGTAAGTAAGTAAGTGAAGAAAGGAACTTTGTATATTTTTAAGTAATGTATCCCTGTGCCAAATTTCGTACAAATTCGATATTCTTTCTAGTGTATAGTCTTTGTGGAAATGAGTAACGGTAAGTTCAGAATATTTTTGTATAGTGTAGCGTTGCTTAAAGTCTAGTTAAAAAAAATAAACGTTTTAATCTATAAAATATTCCTTAAAGTACGAGGATGGTTCTTATGTAGACAAAACGTAAACATGTACCATGGGCGAAGTCAGGACTACCAATATAATTAAGTTTCACATAACACGCTGACGCTACACCGTGCGACATCGACACGGCCGTTAGTCGCGCGACTGATCGCGCTCCGGTCGCGTGATGAATGTCGCCGGCTGAAGTAGGCTGCGGTTGTTTTTCGGCAATGTACAGTCAGAAGCATAAATATATTACCATTTGCAGATTAGCAAAAATATCTGTCATAAGAACGGGTTCAATAATATCTGTCTGCCCGTATACAGCAAAAATATCTGACATTAGTAGGCAGCATAATAAAGTGGCATCAAAATTATGTGACGAAAATGTTACAGCAAATAATTGTGATAACCTCTCGAAGCATAAATATGTGACGTCACCTAGGAGGCAATAATATCTGACACAATTTTATATTTCTGTATTGTAAAATATAATTGATTCCTCACAAAAAGCATAAATATGTGACACTAGCTTTCCGCCCGCGGCTTCGCCTGCGTTTTCACAGAAATACCGCATAGTTCCCGTTCCCGTGGGAATTTTGGGATAAAACCTATCCTATGTGTTAACCCAAGTTACCCTTTATATGTCTGCTAAATTTTATTGTAATCGGTTCAGTAGTATTTGCGTGAAAGAGTAACAAACACACACATACACATCCTGACAAACTTTCGCATTTATAATACTAGATTAGTAGGATAGGAAGTAGGATTATAGTAGGACTAGTAGGATAAGATAGGATAGGATTTTAAAAAGGCCAAACGTTATTTATTGAATTAGTGTTTTGTATTTTGCTGGGGTAAGAATATGAACAAAAGACACATTATATATTTTGTATTTTTTTTTTTTAATGAAATTACGATAATATGATAACTTGCCATAATTTTCGATACTCAATAAAATAATAGCAATATTATAGGCTAATTATAGGTAAATGAAAATGAATAACGGAGCAATCGTGTCAAACGCCGCTAACGTCAAATATAACAAAACAATTTCTAAATAATACACGAAGGTTATGGTACGGGAGCTACCAACGTTTTAAAAAAAGTCATTTTAGTATAGTTGGGTTTTTGATATGCTGTTTCTCTTGCTATTTCGGGTAGAGTCCGGGCAGTCTGGCTGGCGGTAGTGGTTGCGTTTATTAGTGCGCATCTTATCTGCACAGGAAGATATACTTAACTTTAGTCATTTTTTAACGCGTAATTTTTAATCTTTTGCCTTTAGATAGATCCATCAGACATAATTTTTTTATTGCAAGACGTTTTATTCGTTGTTAAATGGGTGCCATACGCAATTTTTTATTTAAAATAATTAAAATGTCATCGAAATAAGTGAAATTACATCAACATGAGTCCGCTTAAAAGATAAGTAACTAATAACTTTATTACTTATATTATATTATCCTTTTTTAATACTTATATTAAATAATTTGTAAACTAATATTTTTAATAGATGCTTTCATATTTATTACACTTTTGGGTATTAATATGAATTTGATGATATGTATTTGGTTTTTATCAAGTTTACATTTAACGTCCTATTTGAGGTTCGTTGGGAAAAGGAGGCACCATGGTAGATTGTTGCAAAAAAATTGTAAATAGTAAAATGAATATTATATATAGTATAAGTAACACAGTGATTACTTATCCTTCACGGGGACTCATGTTGATGGAATTTCACTTATTTCGATGATATTTTAATTATTTTGAAATAAAAATTGCGTCTGGCACCAATTTAACAACGAAAAAAACGTCTTGCAATAAAAAAATTATGTCTGATGGATCTATCTAAAGGCAAAAGATTAAAAATTACGCGTTAAAAAATGACTTTAAATTAAGGATATTTTCCTGTGCAGATAAGATGCGCACTAATAAACGCAACCACTGCGGCCAGCCAGACAGCCCGGACTATAACCGAAATAGCAAGAGGAACAGCATATCAAAGAACCAACTAAGTATACTAAAATTCTCTCTTGTCAACGTTGATACCTCCTATACGATTACACTGAACCTTCAAATAAAATAGATCTACCCAAGTGGGTATTCATATAAGTATATGAATACTTTAATTTTGTCATGATATGATATCCTTCTAATATTATAAATGCGAAAGTTCATGAGTATCAATTATCATGTAAGGATGTTTGTTACTCTTTCACACAAATAAAAGACAAAACAATGGAATTTGGCACACACATAGAAGGTAACTTGGATTAACGCTTATGAGAGCTTTTATCCTGGAAATCCCACAGGAACGGAAACTATGCGGGTTTTTCTTTGAAAACGCGGGCGAAGCCGCGGGTGTTAAGCTAGTAGGATATAATATCTAGACATACAATATGTAGTATACAACGGCGGCACATATTAATTAATATGTTAATAATGTTTTAAAACAACGTAGTTAAAATAAAATTTATTTATTTTGTATTAATTCAATATTAAATTGAAAATAAAATTGTGTCAGATATTATTGCCACCTAGTTGATGTCACATATTTATGCCGTGAGAGGTTGTCACAATTATTTGCTGTACATTTTCGTCACATAATTTTGATGCCACTTTATTATGCTGCCTACTAATGTCAGATATTTTTGCTGTATACGGGCAGACAGATATTATTGAATTAGTTCTAGTGACAGATATTTTTGCACATCGCCCCCTAGGCATATATTATTGCTCGTGACTGTACGCTGCACAGTGCACTGTTTAGAATGCGAGCAATGTATGCTGAATTTTAGGAGGATTTATTGTTTTTTACGTTTGGTATAATTCGGCGTAGGAGTGGTGCTGTATTGCCACAGTTATTAAGTGATATCTAAAGAATAAAAGTGTGTGTGCCGAGCATACGTGTCAGAAGTGATACTTTGACAAGATTTAAAGATACCAAAATCGTCGCCTTGCTCCATGGCGTGACGGTATTGCCATGACCTTGAAATTTTACTCTCAACGCAGCTAAAGAAGTTTCACTTCAAAATGAGTTTCTTAATTAGACTAGCCATTAATCTATTCTTAAAAATTAACTGTTCCAATGATCGGTTTTCTTACAAGCAAGTGATCAGCAATAACGTTATAGAGATACTATATGACCTACCGGGACTGGGATTCGAACCCAGGACTGTTTTCATGTACCCTACCACTCCAAGAGTGTAAAATAATTTGTTGTATTATAAAATGTTTTAGACTTATATACTCAACTAGCTTTCCGCCCGCGGCTTCGCCCGCTTTGTCTAAAACCTAATAAATTATATACTAAAACCTTCCTCTTGAATCACTCTATCTATTACAAAAAACCGCATCAAAATCCGTTGCGTAGTTTTAAAGATTTAAGCATACATAGGGACATAGGGACAGAAAAAGCGACTTTGTTTTATACTATGTAGTGATTTTGCTTGTGTTCATAATTCAGTTATTACTACAAGATACTAACAATAACTAAACGCATCTCCAAAAAACTATATTTGTTTAACTTCACTACGTGGATCGTTCAGAGCAAAACAGAAAGCCATAGCGACGTCATGGCTGCTCGATTTAACTTAAAATACCGTTGAGCGAGGATCCATGGATTTATTGCGCTGGACGCTGACGCAACGGTTCTGTGATCATACTACTGACCTGTTTGTAGTTGTACCTAGCTGATTTCGTAAAATGATGCCTTTTGTGTTTAATATAAAAAAGTGAAGTCCCATGTCCCCTAGTGGGGTAAGGGTAACTGTTTCACTGATCGATTTTCTTATGGGACAAGTAGGTGATCAGCCCTCTGTGAGCGAGACATTTTTTTTCTTCGTCTCCACCGGGAATCGAACCCAAGACCATGGAGAACCACTGTACCAAGGAGGCGTCTCTGTTGTCTGTGTGGTTAATAATACTTACATATATTATGATGTATTGATGATTTTAGGGCTTTCGTGGAAAGAGCAATGTTTGTCTTAGGTTTCTTTACAACTACAAGTTTCCTTACTCAATTAAAAGACAGTTACAAATCTGTACTAATATTATTTGCTGAAGCTGAAGAGTTTTTTTGTTTGTTTAAACGCGCTAATCTCAGGAACCAGTAATTTAAGTGAAATCGGACCAGTAGGTCCGATTTGAAAAAAATATTTCGGTGTAAGATAGCCTATTCATCGAGGAAGGCGATGTGCTAGGAGCGGAGCAATGCGGGCGAAACCGCGGAGCGCAACTAGTATTTACTAAAACACAATTCTGGTTGGAAACTTACAGTTATTACTATGTGATGGTTATATTGTTGACAGATTTCTAGTGAATTTTGAAGTGCTTAAAGTGCAATATTAATATGTATATGTGCATGGTTTAGTTTAGTTGAAATATATAAACTTAAAAACATTAAGCTCTATAACATTTTTCTTAAATAATGTAATTTAAAGGTTGTTATTTATGAAAGAAGAGTTATTGTTAAGTAAAATGTGCACTAGAAATAAATAATACTTGACCATAGCTATCAATTCATTACGTAGACTGGCCAGGTGTGCAGAAGATATTGTATTTATGTAGAAAAAAAGCGAAAATAATAATTATTGGTCTTTATTGTAAAAGTTTGAGAACATCTGGAATACGTTTAATTGCACAGGTGTGTCTTTTTTATTTAAGTAAATTGGGGATTTTCACGTTTTTTTGGATATAAAAGTGATAACAAATAATTTTCATTTGATACGGTCTACATGTTAAACAAAAAGTTCATTAAAACTAATTGCAGCTTTCAACTATCCTCATTCCAAATTTCATCAAAATCGGTGCTTTTGTTTTGCCTAGCCTCACAGACACATTTATAATTATTTTAGTTCATTTTAATGATACCCAAAATCAAACATAATTATTTCAGACCAATAAATTTCAAGTGTTTAGACCCATTACCGGTTTGTCCGTTATAAAGTCAATTACGAAGGTGCGGGGGGGTGGGGTAGCGGGGTAGTGAGGTGCGAGGGGAAGGGGGGTGTAATCGGGATCGCGGATAAATTGTGCGCTCGCCTTATTGTTTCGCAGGCCGGTGCCGTTCAGGTGATTTTGAATGTGTACGGTCAGCAAAATAGATTTATTTAAGTGTGGTGTATTTTTTGTGTGGTTTGATTTGTATATTGTTGGAACTTAGTAGTGACAGTGATCATTTTCCATAGGTACAGACAAAAAAAATATGTTTATATTCTATGAATGAGTTTGTTTTTCAGGTGAAACGAAAACTGAAAGGAATGTTAAATTGTCCTGACTTCTAAACCTAATTCGTATTTGATGTAAATTTAACCTCAGTAAGACTCATTGGTATTGAATATATTTTAAGTGTGCCTTGTTGAATGTTAGACCAATGTATAAGAACTAAAAAGTATCTATAAATGACATTCACAAAGCGACATTTAATTTTCAGTTCACTGACTAAATGTCGAAAAAATTTTTATGCACACCGTACTAGCACTTGTTTGTTTGAACGTAAAACTTTAATTAACCGATAAACATGTCTTGGGCCATCTTAAATAAGCCTAAGTAATATAATCCCTTCCTTGCTATAACCTTGTGAAATAGGGCTTCAATTTGGGCACAAAAATAAATATTTGTTAATTAATGTAAAATCTTAATGATTTTCCAGTTATTTGGATCACTCAATTAGTATGGAAGTGTATGAATGTTGTTAGATTATGTAAATATGGTTTTCTTAAGGATGGAGGCATTTTTATCGTATTTTTTGTATTTATGCACTGACAGTATTTATAATAAGTAAGTACGTATAACAGTATTGATAAGTGTGATAGAGAAAATTGTATTAGTTTGATGATAAGAACTATTTTATTCGATTGATCAGTAAATGGATGGAAACCTTTAGATTCATAGATATTATCAAAAATGAAAACTTAACTTTTCGTGTCTATAACTTCTGAACACCTGTTAAATCAATGATGTGATGTGATATTCGATTTAAATAATTAATGCAATTGATAGGCCTATCGACTATTCGAGATTTTTGTACTTTTTATTGGTTAGAAGTAGCTTTTTTTGCGAATTGTAAATGTGCACTCTAAGTTGTGAGAGCTTGCTGTTTTTATCACTTGACCTACCTAGTTTTTCCATTTCAATAAAAATAACTATAAAAATACCTATAAATTTAATTAAAAAAACAAAAAAAAACAACCTAGTACAAGTGCACAGAAGTGTTTCCAAGTTTCTTTGTGGAGGCGCGGGGGTGCGGGGGGCGAGGCTAAGGTTGACAAATGGGCCGCTCCGAGCATCCGCGATACAATCGTGTTGCTTACAGCTACGGAGGAAAAAACTAGGGCTGCTGCGGAATATTGGGATGGATGTGTTGGTTGGGATGATTTTGGGACATAGGAAGTAAAAATTAAAAAAAAAGTCTATACATGGATAACTCTATTCCCTTGTCTAATTTTTTTGTATGATATTAGTCAGTGAATAAAATATTAAGAGATATGCTGTTTGTCATTTTTAGGAATACCTGATGTTACAAGATTTATATCTTTAAATCAGCAAATACTATAGAATGTTATGTTCAGGTTTTTATAGTGATTCTTAATTTGATGTAGTGGTAAATATTATAAATGTCTGTAACGTATAATCGACACTCATTAATAGATATGTACTTAGTATCTCTCATAATAGATTTTCCACTTATTTCCTCGAAAATTGGTCTATAGAAAGGCATGGTCATTTTTATGCATAATCATATGCCTACCCCATGCTTGAATTTATTTTCAACTAGGTTTCCGCCCGCGGCTTTTCCCGTGGGATTTCCGGGATTGCGTTATTTTCCCGGGATAAAAAGTAGCCTATGTCCTTTCTCGGGTATCAAAATATCTCCATACCAAATTTCATGAAAATTGGTTCAGTAGTTTAGGCGTGATTGAGAAACAGACAGACAGAGTTACTTTCGCATTTATAATATAAAAAGTATGGATTTCATAGATTAAATGCTTAAGTTTATTGTTAAGTTAATCATTGTTGCTTTTAAACAAGAGGCTCTATTAATTATTACAGACATGTATGGTGTGTGTTAGCTATGGATTATTAATATAATTGATTTACGATACGGTTGCTATATAGAGCATATATCAAGGTTTATGATGTTTAGCTAATCAATAAATCAAATATGAACTTTGAAGTTCTGAGTAGCATTGCAAGTTCCATACTTGCGACAAATTGGTATTGGTATTGGTTCTCTATCGATTCAGTAATTTTTGTTCGATTATTTCACAAATGAACAATTACAGTTACTTCTTTAAAACATAGCCTTTATTTAATAGGTTTTAGATGTATGAAATTAATGACAGTGTAAGTAGCTTTTAAGTGTATCTATTAACATCTGTAGGAGCTCATCATTCTGATAACCAGCATGCGCTGGATTCGATTCCCAGTTGAAATAAAACAATGGATATACGTATATGCCTACTTGGAGCTAAATAATCGATCAGCAAAACAGATTTGTATATTTGTGCCATACCTCATAAGTGGGCAAGAGAATAAGACCACCAAGAAATCGCAAAAAAGCTTTTGACTATCTAATGTTAATTATTATTATTATTTTATTATTTTATTTATTAATAGAACAACAGAGGTCCACTTGTGAGTATAATTTCTTAATTACTATGTTAGTTTACATTGTTTTTATACAGTTTACATTTACATAGTTTTTTGTTAATAATATATTTAAAATTATAACATCAATGTGACAGCCCTGCAGCACGCGTCACTGGACCCGTCGCAATGTGCCATTACTCACTGTCGGACGCCATTTTCGATGCCACGCCCGCTACGCCGCTACGCTGCTACGTTTGGCTACGCGCTACGGCGTAGTAGCGTATCTAAACATTCTCTTGTTTATGTCGTGCTGGTATTTTTGGTTTTAATTACTTCAATTGTTTGTTTGTTTGTTGGAATGAATATTGGAAATCGGTGTGTGATATTGTATGATAAATAGAGAACTGATGAATCTTTTTCAGAGTATTGAAAAAAGAAAACAATGCAGTGTCTCATAAGATAAAAAAAAGTATGTTGTGTAATTTAAATTACTTAAGTGTATAGATTTTTCCATCTTATCTTTCATATAAATAAATTATAAACGATACACAGGTGTGGTGGGGTATCGAATGATGGTATGAATAAAACGAAAAAGATTTTTTTTAGTTTTTAATATTTTTTACACAATTCGTAGCATTCATAATGCCGACATTTTTCCTCGAAACGTCTCGTCAGCGTGTTAGTACGATTCCTATATTATATAAACAAACAAAAAAACTATTTCGTGTCCGTCCTGTTGCGATGTGATAAAATTATACAATACAAATATATTCATGTTTTTAATTGATTTAAATCGCTGAGAGACGACAAATGTTCTTATTATATTACTATATTTACAAACCTCGTGACTTTCGAACTCATTATGTATAATACATACATATAATAATAAGAAAAATCAAAATAAAATTCTTCAATTAATACATTAATATCTAATAACTACTATTTAAGACTTTTCTTAATAAAATATATTACACGCGATGCATTTTAACAATAATAAAAGTGTAACAAATATTGGTTTTTGGGGAAGATTTTTGAACCGAAATCGGGTTTTAATACTGAAAAATTTCACTGGAAACGAAACGTTTATACAAAGATAATACGATATATTTACAGAGTATAACAAATATATGTTTGTGACGTGATTGTTGTGTATCTATCCTAAATCAATACGACTTACATAGGTCTTTATGAGTGTAAAAATTTACCGTAATTGACGACTTATGTTAATGTGATGATTCTAAAAGGTAAAGTTTTAAAATAATGAGAGATAAAATGTGTTTCAAATAAATATTTTTTTTGCATTGCACAATCTAATAAAACTGTTTTAAAACATGAATGAGTGTAAAACATCGTATACAGAGTCATTGTAAAATGCTTTTGACGAAATGTAGAAAATTGTATAACAATCACGTCACATTATTTAAAAATAGAATAAAGCTTGATTCCGGATAACTATAGCTATCGAAAACCGCGATCGAATTATTTAAATTTGAAAATTTTGTCAAATTTAAGAAGCTCCCATTCGTATACATTGCATAAGGCTGGTAACGAGTCATAGCTCGATTTATTTACGTTCGTGGTCGTCACCTTAGTATACTATCAGTTATAACCCGTGCCATTAAAGGATCGAATGGCAAATTTTGTGATTCGATCCTTTATTGGCGCGGGTTAATGTTATACATGAAACTAATTCTGATTCATAATCCATGAAGATGTTTAAATGCGTCCTAATTTTTTTAAAGTCTTTAATGTTTCTCGTATTTTTTGTAGATTACGTATTACTACATAAAGGATATTTTTTAATTGTAATAAATTTCAGCAATTGAGTTTAAATTTAGTATCCAAGTAATTTTAAATTCATATTTCGTAATTTATCGCCAACACCAAGGTAATTTTTCTTCTGATTCACGTTTATTTTGTCATTGGTTATAATTATCTTTTTTGTCACTGACGCATTTAAACAATCTCCCTCACATTCTTTGTTTATCATCGTTCCATAATTCTGTTTAAAAACGTGAGTTTTCAACATTAACCACATCGTTAAGGCAATCCACAATTATCAATGAAGACGAAAAATATAGCTAAAAATCTCATCGTTTTAACAGTGTAAAATATTATTTTATTTCATCGTATACATGGGTTACAAATTGTGCTATTTTATTGAACACCAGGGCAAGGTGAAATACTATGATACTTCATACTTAATATCGTTATAAATATAATATATAATAGTATATAATTCAAGATATGTATGTCACCTGTAAAGCAAAATTGCGTAAACGAGAAGGGAATTGACGTTGAAACTGAGCTTTATAAATAAGTAAGGTAACAGCGTAAAGAAATTATCATTAAGAAAATCAAATCGATGGTTGTTCCCAAATTGCGTTCGGACCTGTTCACGAACATGAATGTGCGACGATAAGTCGCGGTGTAGTCGCATCGTCGCTGTCTCAATGACGATTCACATTCATGATCAAGTCGCCACGCATAACAAAAAAATTATACACAGAAATGATTCTAAATAACCTACTACATACATAGCTCTTTTACAAAACTTCTATTACCTTCCAGCGAGCCCAGCACTTGTGATAGTTACAACTTACAACTATTCAATTATTTATTTATATTTACGTAATAACAATACACAATTAGCTATAAATATTTATACGATAACTATCAAACCGTTTATTGTTACATTCATCAACTTTGCTCCTATAGTTCCGAGTGATAAAACCGTTTTCATAATATTTATAATAAGGTGATTGCACCAGTCGTATAATACAGCGTCCACAGTGTCACTTCGTTAATTTACATTAATTTAAACATTAAAGTTGACTTTAAACCTTAATTTAGGAGATCGTATACTGTTTCAAATATTACAAAACGTATAGCTTTATGTACATTAGCATCGTTCTCCTGTTTTGTTCGTATCACGTGCCAGTCCAGTCGCGCGTCGCGCACGTCGCGTCGCGTTGCGTCACGTCGCGTCGAGTCGCGTATAGTCGCGCGCATCATTAGTGGGGGGCCTTTTATGTCGCACACTACAGCCTCTAGCTGAGGCATCTTTGTGTGTACGTTATTCATATCTGTGAAAGAGAAATTAGATTTAATTACAATCGAAGACGAAGTCTCTTAAATTGTTCTTTGGTCAATATAAAAAAAATCCAAAACTACATAATTATTATCAATTTGTTAAGTTATTAAATATTGCAGTAAGCATCGGTGACTTGCTGCCTTCAAATGTAGTAGTAAAAAACAGTTATTCTAATGCATTAAAGTTTACATGTAGTCCAACTCTACTGAGCTTTACATACAAGTACACTACTTCAGTTAAACCCTTAAAATTAGACAAGAAAGACGATGATCATAGCGATACTAATAGTGATGAAGACGATGATGATAATATAATAATGACATCATACTTACATGTACAAGTTACATTAGAGATGGTGGCCGTAATACTCGGCGGGGTAGTGCGCGTAGCCCTGGTGGAAGGCGGGGTCCGTGGGGGGCCTGTGCATCATCTGCTGGCCGTCCATCATGTAGCCCATGGTGGCCTCGGGGCTGTACGCGCCGCTGGGGCCCGCGTGGGGGAACACTGCGGGGTAGAACACTGAGCGGTTAATGCGGCCTGCTGTTGATAAGCTGGTATGTTTGGGAGGTCTATATCCTATAGTAGCTTTGAGTTTGTTCTTTGTAGTATTACAGTAGTTTTGATTTCATGCTTTCTTAGAACACTGAGCGGTTAATGCGGCCTGCTGTTCATAAGTTGGTATGTTTGGGAGGTCCATTCCCAAGTAGCTTTGATTTTGGTGTGTTTATTAAGTTAGGATAATATAGAAGTCATACTTTTTTAGAGAAATCAGTGGTTAATGCAGCCTGTTGTATGTTGGGAGGTCTGTACTCTATAGTAGATAGCTTTGATTGTGTCTGGTGTTTTTGTGTGTGTATGTGTTATTTTTTTATATTCTTTACTGCTTACTGCTTTACTGCATAGCGAATTTTTGGACTGAACAAAATGGCCAAGATGATGTTCGTCTTGTTGTCGAGAAATATCCGGTGGAGACGAAGAAAAAAAAATGTCTCGGTCTGGTAGGACACAGAAGGCTGATCACCTACTTGTCCCTAAAGAAAATCGATCAGTGAAACAGATGTATAATGCATCTGCCCCTTACCCCACTAGGGGACATGGGACTTCACTATGCAACTAGCTTGGTTTTGTAATGCATTGTATCGTGAGCATATTATTTAATACAAAAGTAAGGATTAGCTTCTTGATTACTTTAGCAATTTTATTTTCAGCTAATATCCAGACATAAAAAGATTCTTTTCAATTATTTTTTTTAATCAAGTTTATACCACGCAACTTTCGCAATAACGTCACGCAAGTGCGCTCGCAATTAAAAAGTTCAATTAATTTCGTTTCAGCTTCCAAACTAATAAAGCCTTCTTGCGACTCGAAATTGGTTGACAACAAAAAAATCGCAACTTCGGCAATTGTGGAGTTGGTTCGCTCAATTTTACCACAAAACTGTTATGCCTTCCGTTGGCGATATATCCTCGGGATTATCAATCGAAAACTAATGGTCTACGTCCATTATTGACGCCGATTTCCGCTTTCTCGTGGGGTCTTTATGGCGACACGCGCCATTGCTCTGCGCTCGCAAACACAAAGTTATGTCGTCGCTCGAGTTACACTTTCTACGCGACAATGTTGGTGCTTCAGATTTGACTATATGCAAAATATAGGACTTAGGAGTGCGAAATTCATATCTATACTAATATTCTAAAGCTGAAATTTGTTTAAACGCGCTAATCTCAGGAACCACGGGTCCGATTTGAAAAATTATTTCACTGTTAGTTAGTCTATTTATCGAGGAAGATATCATCACGCTAAGACCAATAGGATTGGAGCAATACAGGTAGAACTGCGGGATACAGCTAGTTGTAAATGAGAAAACTACATTGGAGTCGGTAATTCATATTGTAAATATGGTTTAATCTATTTATATCCAGTGTCAATTACATCAGTTTTTACATTTATTAATTATTATTCAATAATCATACCCGTGTTATTAATGCAAAAAATAATTCAAGTATAAACTTTGATTACATTAGTTCAGCTAGCGTTGTTTCGTTGTTGATTTTTACATTATAGCACAGAATACATAATAGTAGCTAAACGCTAATTATAGATAACTTAAATGTTTTGTTAAATTTACATCAAAATAAAAAGTTAAGATACAATGTTTTTTATGTAATGAGCAGATTCTTATGCCTTGTTTTCGAAAATGATTTAATTTTGAATTGTATAACAGTTACGTACGTTGTTATACAATTGAATATGTATATGAATATAAATATAAGATTGCTTCATATATTGTGTACTTAACAAAAAATATGTAAATACACAGGATCTTGATGTTTTGTCCGCGCACGCAAGCGTGTACCCTACTGTGCATTAGCGATAGAGCGTTATGCTTGCCCGCTCTCTGTTTGCATAGTTTTTCACACATTTTATTATTGCTTCTATAAAAGAAAAGGCTTTTTGCTGTATGCGTTGCTATGCGATGTTTTTGTTCGTTGGGAATGTAAGACATTTTGGATTAAATTGTTATGACTCATTATAGTTGGAACCAATTTTAATTGAAGAATTGACACGTTTTTACACATGAAAATTTTAAGTGTCTTATTAAGTTAATTGAGACCGTAAAACATACGACTACATACTTTATGACTTAGTTCATAAATACTATTTTTATATAAATTTTAATAACATAATCTCTCAATTTCTTCCATGTCAAATTTAGGCAATTTCGCCCTAATATGTGTCACACGAAAGTACCAGGATGGCATGATGCTATAGAAGCATTTCGCAATAACACGTGAAGGACGTAGATTATCGCTCACTAAATCATAGTTTCCTGGTGCCAGTCCCTCTCCCGGGGGACCCGTTATTGTTTCCGCTACCCCAGTACGGAGACATGCATCACTTGATATAAGAAACTAGTATTTATTACGTGGGAATTAACATTTTTAAACAATATTTCCATTCAGCACATTTCAGTCTAGAAATTTGACAACGCTCTAAATTTAAAATCAATAAAACCTCTTTTACAAGAATTACAGTTAGAGCTGGTTAGTTGTAATTTTAGAAACAAAAAAATGATTCTAGAATAATCGAATTCCATTTTTAAACGGTCAATACTGAAGGAAAAAAGCCTTGGCAGTCGGCGACGCATACGGAATACATAAATGCAGGGTTTGGCTTGACCACAGGAAATGCGGTGGTCGTTTTCTTTAAGCGATTGCCAAAACAATTTTCTGTGCTCCGCGTTTTTCTATTTTCGACGGAAAGTTTG
This sequence comes from Colias nastes, assembly GCA_907164665.1. Taxonomy (NCBI): domain Eukaryota; kingdom Metazoa; phylum Arthropoda; class Insecta; order Lepidoptera; family Pieridae; genus Colias; species Colias nastes. Next base: position 96,006 of record CAJQZM010041441.1, on the reverse strand, counting down.
CTATATCCGCCGAGAGGGTTTATGGCGCGTGAGCAAATTTAAATGGAACTATAAATTTGCGTTCTCTATGATTACCTGTGGATACTTCCTTGTACCAAATATTTTAAGTTCAGTTTTTTTTTTAAGAATGGGATTATATCAACGTTAGTGTTCAAGATTGATACAGTTTTACAAAAGTGAAAAATGATTATGTGTTCAAAACAATTAAGGATTGAAACAAAACATTTTATCCATGATACAAAGTATAAATAGTAAAATTCTTAGTACGGTCTACTAAGTTATTAATCTTATATCCAGGAGACCACGAAAGAAAACTATTTCCATCCTTTTCATCTACAAATCGAACAATTCCTACCTTTTTTGACATCGCTAAAAATAATATCTCAATGTTTCTGATCGCTCGGACGTCATTATCTAAATTGGTAGCGAGCCATACGTCATTACGTCACGGCCCCCAGAGACAAAGGCCGTAATCCCCGAATAGGCAAGAATATAAGATAGGGTGATTGTCGGCCAAGTGATGGATGTACGAGGACGGGTCAACGAATTCGGACATTATTCTTTTTTACCCTTACACCCTTCTTCCTTGGGGTTTTTGCGAATTGCGTTTTATATAGAATTGTAGAATTGTTGATGTTTATTGCTCTGGTGGGTTTTTGGAGCTGCTTTGAGATGGCTTGGTGATCTTATTTGAGTTGTGAATCTTGTTTATTATGTTTTATAATTAATTGTTTATTAAGATTTGAATTTAACTGCTCTAAGACATGTCACATCAATGTTAAAAAGGATATCATATAGGTATGTCATTGTAATTATTAGCGCTCGCTATTCTTATTTTATATGTTGAAATTGAGCGAAATTGGCATAACGACACAAAGAATCGAAGAATGCATTATGATCTTCTTTGTAATTAGTAAAAATAGCGTAAAATTCGTTTTTATTATGCACTATGGTAGGAATTATAGATCAAAATTTTACGCTTTTTACAGCAAATCTAAAACTATTACATATCCTTTGAAAATACGAAACTATTGGTCGTACGTCCGGCATTTTAAAATAATACCCATCGGTATTCTTCCCGAGTCCGTTTGAAGTGGAATTGAATTTACTGACCGCACCTTCATACAGTATGCATTATGCCCCTGGGAAACGACGCTTGGACGTCCACCCTTTGGCTCAGTGGTTAGTCGCGAATTTTTTTATCGATTTGGTAATGTAAAAATACGTTTTTAAACTGATTTTGTATTGTTTACATAGCGTAAGTTTTTTTCTTGTTTGTAATAATAACTACTATATGAAGGTTAAAATGTTTAGTTAAAATAATCAAAATAATTAAGCAATTGTAAGGAAAAGGAGAATATTTTGTTGGTCATTAATCAGCAAATCTATGTAATTTTATAATATTATGTTTTCAATGGGAATCGAACCCATTACCTCCCAATGTAAAATAAGGAGTAAAACTAATAGAAATATTCGTATAAGAAAAATGTTACCTGCTCTATTCGACTGGTCGATCATTGGTTGAACTATCCTACGTCTTGCGTTGATAAACCTGTAACAAATAAAATAAAAATAATAAATAAAAATTCTTTATTGACAAAAGATTTTACATTTTGAAATATTGAAGTCTCTGACTCCCAAACTAGGTAAAAACCTGTATGTCAGGAGTCAGCGCCCTCTTCCAAAGAGTATTCAAGAAATGCCAATAAGAAAAATAAAAATAAAAAATAAAAATGTATAACAAACAAAAAAATAAAAGTAGAAATTGTTTTTTTTTTCGGCATGCATGTGTGTGTTTTGGTGTATAGGCCTTGTGTGTGTGTGTGTGTGTGTGTGTGTGTGTGTGTGTGTGTGAGTGTGCGTGTGAGTGTGCGCGTGTGTGTGTGTGTGTGCGTGTGTGTGTGTGTGTGTAATAGTGGGTACAAACATACATACATTAATATAAGATAAATAATTATAAGGAAAAAACACATACTTATTCAAATAAAATAATTAATCATTAGGTTTCATTCAACGTAATAGTGTGGTATGTGAAAAAAAAAATTAACCAGTAAACATATTACATATACATATATCAATTTATCAAGAAAAAATAAAAATATCTCATATGTAAGTAATTTTCATATTACACATTTTAAATTCAATTTTAGAGTACATAATTAGCACCAATATTTTCAAATATGAAACAATGTTTCGCTTCACCTCGACGTTAAAATCCTTCTAAAAACCTAATTAAAAACATCCAACATCTGATACAAGTGATACAACTAATAAATTATCCGAGATTAAATTACGTCATAAAATTATGAACTAATAACACTCCACTGCGAGCGGGGGTCAGAATAGCCCCGCGCCATCTTCGCAGGCTTCACCCTTACGTCCGTTCGTAATGTATCGTTAATATCCCGATTAGTTCATTAACTCCGCAGGTCCCATGGCCCAGGCCCCAGGGAGGGGGTTGTAATTGTTATTCTTACAATATGACGCGTGACACGAGATTTATTATTCCTTTATTGGATTCCGAGTTTCTAATGAAATTGGCATTCGTATATATGTTCTGATTAAGATGTAACAATGTGGACTTATTTGGAAATTACATCAAAAGTTTTAGTTAGTACATATCTAGCAATTATTGTCTGATAGCTCTTGATTGCTTTCCTAGTTATATTCAACGGTCATTTAGTTGTATCTCGAAATAATTAATGTTCGAAACTTCATGTAAAATTTAAATAATAATAAACCATGATTTAAATTTGTCTTATACATTATCCTTTTAGTATAAGTAACAAGAAAATATTTAACATTATCAATCTCACAATTAGGTACAACACTAAATCCACCCTTCGACAAGCAACGCAAAAAGTAATTCCAAATGTTTTTAAATATTATTTGTCCTCATAACGCTATCAACAAAACGCATTAACCCTATATAGAATTTGCATCTGATGCATTGGCACAATGTACCCCAATAGTTTGATCATAAATCATAAAGCGATCATACAAAGCCCCGGCGAGAAAGGGTTGGGATTCACTAAAAATGCATATGCGTGTTGATTTATTTATTTTATATGCAAATGGGATAATTGTAGCGAGATTAAGGCGTTAAAGGGTGTTAACGTATTAGGACATGGCTAATGGGAGATATTATATGTTATGATGTGCAGATGCATCTTCTAATATATGTTAATTCTAATTACCTATGCAAAAACAAAAACGTTACTGCATTTTAATCAAGTCGATATTACTCACTAAGCTAACCACCACTACTTACTGACCTTTGATACTGTTTATAATCTTGGACTTATCTCTACTTATCTATACTAATTACTAATATTATAAAACTGAAGAGTTTGTTTGTTTCAACGCGCTAATCTCGGGAACTACTGGTCCGATTCGAAAAATTCTTTCGGTGTTAGATAGCCCATTTATCGAGGAAGGCTATAAATCTCGCTTAGACCAAGAGGAAGCACTGCGGGTAAAACCGTGGAGTACAGCTAGTTTGATATAAATATGTAGTACAGAAGCCTTGTAACACTATAAATGTATTATCTAATTGCATTACCAGAGTCCTAATCAGCTTACAGGCTTACTTTGTAAAAATCAAAACAAACACCTCTCCGAGAAAGCTGTGAACAGTCAATTTCATTTAAGACCAAGCCAATTAACATGCAACGCCATTACCGACTTTAATGAGGCAAAAGCAATCCATTATTTCAGAGGCCATTTTTATAATATTAAAAAATACTAGCTGCGTAAATTAACTCAAGACAGAATTCTAATTTCTCGTCACGGAGAGCCGTGGAATGCGCCCTCTTATTTAATTTACTTTCAGGTAATTAAAATCTAAAAGTTCGAGGCGAAATTAAATTTTATTCGCCTCTGTTGTTGTATTATGCTGTGGATTGAAGGTAAGTACAGGTTGAAGAGAGATTTGATCGTCATTATAATCATTGCTGTGAATGAAAATAATGCAGTATTACGAAGTTGGATGTCATATCTAAATTGTCTTGTATTAACCAACACTAACCATTCCTTCGAGATACTTATTATATACATGACATCTACTATAATATTATATAGAAATCCTTGCCAAGGTGTTTGATCGTCACTAATTGACTAATAACAATACGCTGCAACCTATCATCATGGGAGTGTTTGCAAAAAGTTACATTCTAAAAAGTATTTCTTTCCACAGCAGACGAAGTTGGTTTAGTATATAAGAAAACAGTCAATATGTAGCATAGTTTTATCTAGCTTTAAACGTCGCAGTCCCCAATACCTACAGAGGAACGTGTCTGGCCCGTCAAATGGCCCTCTTAACTTTTCCTATTTAGGGAGGAAATCTCTCCGTAATAATAATCATACATATCGGCTATCATGTACTTAAGGTGTTTGTAATGGTCACTGAGGAAATTGCCTTTTATTTGGACAAATTATAATAGTGTAATATTGAGCTGGAAGTTTAGGTGGTGCAAGATTAAGCCAGAAATACGATGGTTTTCATTTATACTTGAAGTGTCGAATTCAAATCAACAGTTCTTACGATTAAAACAATGCATTAATACCAAAAAATAACCGCTTTAACCTATGCCCTATTCAAATTACTTTCTGATAGAAGTCTGTGTTGAAATTAAAGGGACCCCAAGACAGTTTTGACAAAATCCTTCTCGAGCAGAATTTGACAATATGAAATTGCTCCATCCATAGCCTTACTCCCGAATATTGGGCAAGTAAGGAGAGCGGGCAATAAAAATTTACGACGTATTAGAAATACGGGCCGGAGCCGCACATATTTCATTATTAGTAAGTTGTTTTTGTGGATTGTGACCGCGTGGGGCCTTTATGTAATGTTGTTTGTGGATCTTTGCCCGGTGGTTTGGACAGTATGTGAAACTGCGACGGTAGTACTAATCGATTTGGTTGAGGTAACATTCTGAGGGGAAACTAATTAAGGAATTTTTCATCTTAGATGTGTTAGAATACTAGATACTTTATATCTTTAAAATAAAATCAAGTACATATTCGGTTTAGAAAGAAGTTAGTAGCAAGATTTGTAAGTATAATCAAATATCACATAGCCGTTAAGTCAGATTTGTCATAGTTGTTTTTGGATTTGATGATCTTTTAATTTCTCCTATACATTTTTACACATTGGCTAGCACAAAATTGTGAAACTTAGCATCGATAAATAAAACGAGATTGAAAGCGAGTTTAATAAAACAAGTGCAAACAATGAAGGGAGAGCGTCAAGGTTTAATTAGGTAAAGCTAATTTATCTCCTGCCCTACCTGCCCTCGGGACGTAATGACCTTAAGTATGCTTTACGACTTTTCGAGTTTTGGGCTCTTCGGCCCGTTCACCGTGGGTCAGATTCCTATGGAGCTTGAATAGAAGGGATGTTAGGCTTTGGAAATTTAGCAATTTTAATAGTAATTGTTTAAATAGTATTGAAGTAATATAGTGGTAAGTATTGGTGGTATTGAATAGTTGAATGAATATATTTTATTCATACGCATTTGCGTACTTAAGCATTTATTCATTCAACTTTTAATATGCGTTTAAGTACCGTAATGTGAACATGTTAAAGTGATTTGCTTTAAATTTGACTATTAATATACATATTGTATTAAACAAAAAAAATAATAGTAAGACACACACAAAAAAGGAAACTTTGAAACACTTTTAGGTCTATACAAAAAAGGGAATCATAATTGTTCAACTTATTATAACTGCTATAGCAGTTATATTTAAAGTTATACATAGTTATAACGGCTTCTGGTATAGATTTCAACAAACAAATCTTACAGATTTGTTCTATAGCTGAACAAATAAAGGGTGAATAAATTGGTGCGTCTATGAAATCCCCTTAAGCCACTCGGGATGGACACATGTTGATGCTGTTTGATGGATTATTGTATCTCCTTGAGATGTGAGTCTTGACATTGGGTATGATAGGATTGTTTTAATAGTAATGAAGATTTTCACCCTTGCAAATGTTTTTCTTTCCTATAATTGCAAATTCTAACTGTTTCTTGTTTATTTATTTTAAATTAGAAATTTTGTATTTCCTTTTAACTTAGTTAGCCACATAATAGGATATTTTCTGTAGGTATCGTACCTATATATATTCTTTAAATTTACTTATGAAAAGGACTTTTTTCCACAAAAATCTATTCAAAATAATAATGAACACAGTTCCAAAATACAACATTACATTATATTCACGACAGAACAAAATATCCAGAAATAATCCCCGGGGGTATGGGGCGATAAATATTTTTCCTGATATTATGAATCCGAGGTCCGTGGCGCATAGAAAGTGCCTCAAATTAGACAATTATTGGCGCCCAATTATTGTCCTGGGATCAAAACAATTGCTCGTATACATGTCTTGTAATATAAGGAATTTATATGTATTTTTATATAATAGGTCTGTATGTATCGGTGGTAAATGTAAAAAAAATTGGTATGACGATTCAAAAGTGCTTCTAGAAAAAGTCTAATTGAATAAATAAATGTTTGCGTTTGATTTTTGTATTTGGTGGTCTTGTGCAGTCGTTTATTTATTTATTTTTATTTATGACACTTCATTGTACATTTATCGGGAATTTAAAATAAATGAATACATAAAATTGGAAAGTGTACAATAGGCGGCCTTATTGCTTAAAAGCAATCTTTTCCAGGCAACCATAAAAATAAAGGACATGTAAGATGAAGAATGGATGAAGATGTTGTTTGTTTGTTTGAACGCGCTAATCTCAGGAACTACTGGATCGATTTTGTAAAGTCTTTTCTCTATGATGAACGTGATTCTTGAATGCCAATGCTATATGTACCACGGGAAAAATAAGGTTGTACTGCTAGTTAGTTTTATTTTACGTTATTTCGGTTTTAGATTGTAAAATGTGTAATGTTTATTAGGTACTAGGTTTCCGCCTGCGGCTTCGCCCGCGCAGTCAAAGAAAAACCCGCATAGTTCCCGTTCCCGTGGGATTTCCGGGATTGCGTCATTTTCCCGGGATAAAAAGTAGCCTATGTCCTTTCTCGGGTATCAAAATATCTCCATACCAAATTTCATGAAAATTGGTTCAGTAGTTTAGGCGTGATTGAGTAACAGACAGACAGACAGAGTTACTTTCGCATTTATAATATTAGTATGGATTTAAACCTACAAAGGACATTAACTAACATTGTTACTACCAGCTAACCGTCTCACGCAATTACAAGACCCATCCAAGACGGCACCTCACTCGACGCGACTTAACCTTAATTACGCAAAGTTACGAGAGTACTCGTAAAATCCGATCCGTTCCTAATCGTCACCCTATTTTGGCCATGTGTTACAGTTGAACATTGCAATATTAGCAACAGTTATATTTGACCCTTATTATAGTTTTGACCTGAAGTTAACAATAGGGGAAAACAGATTAATTTAAGTGCGCAGTCTTGTTTTCATGGAAAATGGAAAACTTGGTTTTTATCCACGTTCGTTTAAACGGTGGACGATTCTCAAAACATATAGCAAGTTCGTAACATAAAATTGAAAAATTCATCAGATTTTGTGATTCTGAATTTTTAAAATGATATTACTCGCTGCTAAAAGAAGTTGAATTAAATTCATCTTATGTCAAAGGATTATTATTTACTAGCGACCCGCCCCGGCTTCGCACGGGTGCAATGCTGATACTAAATACACTACAGAAAAATTGTGAACGTTGTATAAGTATAAAAACATAGCGGCCCGCTCCGGCTTCGCACAGGTATAAAATACATAGCCGGGCGGCCGGCCGGTACCGCCGCAAATGCTACGTCCCGCAATTTTTAAATCTGTAATATCTTCGAAAATATTCGCTTAAATCATACGGTGTAAAGGGCCATATAGATCTATATTAAATGAACAATGTATTCAAGGTATTTAATTGGTTAAGGATTAATGCTGTATTGGTTAAAATCGCATCGAAAATTAGCCATTATTTGTCGTAAAAAGTAAATGACAAAAAAAAGTTATTGTGGGTTATCCATAAGAGATAGACATATACCATCGCGGACTTTTCTGTAGACCTTTTCAATGTGTATAATACTTAGTACATTATTTTGATAAAACTCGTAGGGTTCAGCCTGCGTTTGCAATGTAAGCGGAAAAAATTTAATTTTTTACGACATCACATTAGAAACCTCAAAAATAACAGTACTTCTCAACTATTTAATGGATGTTATTATACATATAAACCTTCCTCTTGAATCACTCTATCTATTAAAAAAAACCGCATCAAAATCCGTTGCGTAGTTTCAAAGATTTAAGCGTACAAAGGGACATAGGGACATAGGGACATAGGGACAGGGAAAGCGACTTTGTTTTATACTATGTAGTGATTTTCTTCATTTATTTTAATATAAATTAACAAAGGATAACTTAATAAAGTGTATGATTAACGGTTCCAATTACCAGGGCGACATAAATAGCAGTAAATATCGTTCTGTCACAGATGTTGTCAAAACATCTTGTTCGAGTGGGGCCAAGAGACGCGCGTTTTTATAAGCGATAGCGATTTACTTATGTAAGAATTCAATTTTTGTTTGTTTGTAATTTGAAACAAATATGGTAGCCAGATAAATTTGCTAATGAACTGCATTTGATGTTTTTTATTTAATACACAGCAAGTAGCTGTTTTTGTTACTTCTACTATCAATAAATGCTCCCTTAAATCCTACATAATAAAAAAAAATGGAATAAAAATACAAATGTACCTTCAGCCACTGTAATTCTTAATGCTACGAACTAAAAATATATCAATAAAGATTTATTATTTTTTAAGCCAAAAACGTGGTAACATATTATTTTAATTTGTATATTTTCCGCTTATTTCCTGCCCCCTGCCATTGGTACGCGAATTCCGTACGCGATAATCACGGCACCATATTGCACTGAATGCTCCTTAGTCCTTGCCGAATTTATTTAGGATTAAAGGGGTTAAGGTAAATATATATACGTATATTGTAGTTTATGTATGTAGTGTTTTTGAGATTGGTAATCTATAGCTTATTCATTTGGTAAGAAATAAAAGTACATATTACTCAGTGTAACAATACATTTTTCACAAGGACGCTTTTGCTACACAATCTCTTTCAGGAAATCTGGTAGGAAAGGAAATATTAGAAGCTAATCGTTATTACTTATTAGGTCTATTATAATAGTTAAGTGGAATACTGTGGTTCTTTCAATGTTGAAGTCAATTTGTCCGAAATCAGTCAGTTTGTCTAGAAATAATTATTTTGACTTCATATTAAAATTAAAACGTATCAGTATGTACAAAATTTACAATAATTTCATACTCTACATTCACACGCATAAAATTTTATATTTATTATAATAAAATGAGTATAAATTCATACTGGTATTTTTAATTGTGGGTACCAGGGCAACATAGACGCGCAGCAATTCGTCGACCACTAATGAGTGCGACAGCAGCGCCGTGCGGCCGCTGCGGCCGCCGCGAGAACTAATTTACAGTGATGGATCGCTTTTGATCCCGCTCGTCTCATGCCAAGGCGTATTAAATATTCATTAGAGATATAATCACGTATTATTTTAATTAGACTATAAACTTTTCAAAAACGAACACATTCTCAATTTAAATAAATTCCATTCAAACAAAGAACATTTTTTGAATAATCGTAATCAAAGGGGTTATGCATCACTACACACTGCACGATTCCATTTCTTCGAGGGCGCAATTTATAACAATTATACACAATGATGTCTTTATGTGTGAAAGCAATTTATTTGTGATAATCAACATTTCTTAGCTCCGATTGCGACACGGTCAATTAACTTGCGCAATGCTAATTTGGTTGCATCGACACGCTAAACCGTCGTTAAACAAAGGTTAGGTCTCGACCGAACAACTTATAAATAAAACACCATAATAAATTTCAAATATTAATGTTTCAATGTTAATTTTTAATAGGTTGTTTGTGACCACCATTGATATATATCGTTTTGTAAACAGTTTATCTTTTCAAGTTGCTAGAACTTGCAAATGTGACAGTTTTTATTCAAACGGCATCGACGTTACAGCGATTGTAATAAACAATTGAATTATTTGCACAAAGGTTCGAGTAAATACAGCGATTTATATGCAATAAATACGCTCTCGATAGAGATGTTCAAAGATTGTTGTGACGTCACAACAGCCATCAGGTGCCCTTAAAACTGATTCGCGCGCCATTAATTTGATAAATGTGCGCGGATCGCAACGGGACGTTGGTTGCGAGTTGCGAGTTGCGACACACCCCGTGTGAGCCGATCTTTATGTTGGCGGCTTTGTTTAGAATGCGTTCCAATTTTGAAATTCAAACTGGCTGTTTTGACAACTAAAATTAGATTTGGAAATTTATTTCGAACATCGAAACGGCTTAAGTATTTTGAATGTGGAACGCAAAGTTTCAACTCGAAATTAGAAGGTAAATTAAATTTTAAAAATATTATGGCTGTCAATTAGAATGTTCGGTTTATATTTAGAACCGACGTTTTAAAAATTGAAAAGATGAGAGTTTGTTTGTTCATGTGATTCGATCAGCGATGGCCACCGCACGCATTTGTTTTGATTTTATTATTTGACAGCGCGCCACAAAATGTTGACGTGAACGTACACAGACGCTTTTACATTTTATTTATTATTCTTTACGAACAAAACATTTATACTTGATTGATATCGCGCATATATCATGCATACCTTTTAAGTTTTATACATTGCCCAATGAGGTTTGGCATTACTACTACCGATTTCTCGATAGCAATACCTCAGAATTGGCGTTTAATCTATATGATAAACTTAAATCTGTAAGCCGTTTATGTTTGATTGACAAACAACAAATTTATTTACACAACTGTATAATTGAAATCGAGATAGGCTTGTATCTGTACTTGTCACACTAGGCGTATTTTTTCAATGTTCATATAACTTATAGTTTAAACCAAGGTTTAAACACACCTGCAAGTTATGATCTCATGACTGTCACAGATAGCTTGTTTAGCCATGTTTTGCATAATTATTTACAACTCCTATATATTACTATGTTGTCTGTCCATTTTGCGTAATCTACATTAAACTTTAGACCTGTCCGTTTGCCCGTGGCTATCTCGGAAACTGATTAACTCCATTAGCGCTGAATGTTTGAATTAAGAAAAAGATTAATTACTCGCTAATTTATACGATTTATTAGATGGAGAGATTTGTTTAAACGTGGACGCTTATATAATCTTCATTGAAGTGGTATTTAATATATGAAATAATTAGGATCGCTAACGGTTGTAATTAGATTGTATTAAAAGAGATAACTAGTTTTTATTATCGATGCCGTTACGACAAAAACTAGCTGGAAATCTACATCAACTGGGCCTTCGGAGAATTTATCAATAATATCAAAATATACATATTTTTAAGCTATTGCATAGCTTCTATCGCGGGCCTTGAGCGCGGGGACCGAATCGATAAATTCCGTAACGAAAAAACCTCACGCTCCCCACTCCGACGGGCTCGGAGGTGTGGCTTGAAGGCATGCTATGCAATAGCTTTACCGCGGCAGTCCCCGAGTGCCACACGTCTTTTTTTTTACTAAAAGCGGTACCTAGTAGTGGTTCTGTTGTAACGCTCTACCGTGTCTCAGGTTAAGCGCTCACATTTCCCAATTCCATCTCAACCAAATATTTTAATGAAGACTTACGCCATCCCTAGAAATATGGGATCAAACGTTAAATAAGAAATCAGATCATTCAAAGAGAATCCAAGACGTGTCATTTAGATACGAATCGCGTAATTAGAAATGAGTTATGCGATGACAGAGCAAGCGTTATCTCTCCATCTCGTTCCTTCGTCATGTGTCATTTGGAGTTATATTTTATCTGTTATTAAGAAAGTCTGTTTTGTATGTAGCTAGTTATGATACAGACATAAAAAGTGACGTTTGCGGTGGAATTAAATTTTTGAATTACCTAACTAAAGGCATTAGGTATATTTTAAACTACATAAATTAAAAATAATATAATTTTAGCCAATATATTATGGTCTTTTATGTTATTAAAGAACAGTCTGTTAATCAACAATTAATTTCCCGCTAACAAATAGAAAAACAATTAACGGTTTAATCAAGAAACTAAGATAAGAGAAGTATTTTAACAACGTGTAGTACAAGCTGAATCATAACGAATAGATGACGGCAGGCGATAGCCAACAAAAGACTATAAATAAAGTTAAAAATTTAAGGGCCGACGCCATTAGAGGCCCTTAGCGTTACCGTAGATGTGATCGCGCAATCGGACGCCGTGAAATTGCAACTTGTTTATTGAAAATAAATAAATAAATAAAACTATTGTTTAAATTTAAACCACGTTTACAGAACTGATTATTTGTGTAAAGTAAACCATTGGCGGCATATGAGAGCAAAAGTGTTCCAAATTCCAAATTTAAATTTTTACCGCGAGATTATTTTTCTAATTCGTTTTTAAATTGGTTTACATTTTGACAGGCTGGAAAGAATTAAGGTTATAATGTTTTTTTTTTATTTTGAAATACATACCTATTTGTTGTTTTATTAATCACACAACGTAAAGCAGTTCATTAAAGAAATATAACTAATTTTGTATTATGTAAATTGGTACCATGTTATTTAGCGAACAGTTATTTTGTGACAAATATTAATCAGTTTTACACTTTTTGCATTTTCAATTTCATATTGTATTATCGGGACATTAATCACTAAAAATATAAATACGCATTTCTGTGATTTGAATTTCATTAGCGTAATTTGCATAAATTTTATGTATTTGTCGTGGTTCTTTGAAATTGAGTGTTTTGACAAATCGATTTTGTTTTAACAGCTCATTTTGTTGAGACATTTTGGTATTATAGATTGTAGATTTAGCTCAAAAATATACGAATTAAAATTTTGTAACTCGCACTTTAAATAATGAAAACATTCATTTTAATTCAAATTTCATCAACGTTGGTAGAGTATTTTTGTACTTGGTAGGTACATACAGGGATTTGGTACATATAAGATGAATTCTTCACAATATATTAAACACGGTAATACCAAACCGTTGTTCAGCGCAAAACTTAAAACCGTAAACGTGCATAATGAAGAAACACAATGGGGTCGCGAACAATGAAAGAAAAACAAAAGCCGAAAATTTACGTTAAAAACAACGTAGATACGGGATTCGTATCTATCCTATTTAGATATTAATCTAAACGAAAAAGCAATTCAAAATAGGCAAGCAACAGTAGGGTCGGATAATTGGCCATTTATCAACCGAAGGGGTTAGCTCCGGCGTCCTCTGCTCTCCTGGTACATCGCTTTCGGCTGTACTGAAGGACACACACGCGGATTTCGCTTCATTTGCATATATTTTTTGGGAAATTGCGTTTTTAGATACCGCCGTACATAATCCTTTATACAGAACAAACATTTTTAATTTAAAAGTTAAACAAAACATTGCATTAAGAAACCTATGATTCGAATATAAACACACTAACTTCAAATAATTTATATATCTAAATATGAAACTAATTATATTATTAATTTTATTATATGTATAGATTATTTTGGTATAGGCTTGCTCATTTAAGTCACACCGTCGCTTACAAAGCGTTAAACTTTGCAATAAAAATTAACCTAAACAAAACACAATTTAATTCCTTCCTTATTGGAATTACACAAAAACGATGACAACGTATTTGCGAAAAAATTAAAAGCGTGTGTAGAAAATACGCCCAGTAATCCATTTCCTAAACACACAGGTGAGGTCCCGTGGACCCCCATAAACCTTATTAAGCCCGGTTTTAAATTCAACCTCGCCTAATGAAACTTTCTTATCAGCGCTGCTTGTTTTGAATTATTGCTACGGCATTTAGATTAGCCTCTACTATCTTATTGTATCCTGGTAACTACCCGAATTTTGATTAGTAGCTTAATTTATTGCGTTAAATTTTGCTAGTAATTTTGTAAATAATGAAAGTGTTTATGTATTTGTAATGTGTTTTAAAAAGTGCACGCGTCCCTTAAAAAATCATATATATGTAGACGTAATATGTGTACAAAATTTTACTTGCATTAAAAACAGTAAAAGTTGGCCATTTAGAAATAGGAATCTGTTAACCAAGATAACATTAATGGGTACCATTTGGTTTGGAATCTCATTACTAAAATTTAAATAGAACACAACATTAAGCTAGGGGCATAAACAAAATAAACTGACAGCAATTTGTCACCCCAGTTCTCTGATTGTCAAAGGGTTGCTTGTGCCAATCCACCCGTGTAAAATTTAAGCTTTGTCTATGGTGTTTGATCGGAAAAGTTAACTTGTAATCTCTGCGCTTGTTTCGTCATGCCATTCCATTCACAGATAATGATTTACATTCACAGATAATGATTTACATTCACAGACATTTAAACGCGATTATATTTTTCTTTTTTAATTTCCAAAACATCCAAACCGAAAAGATTACAGTTGTTAATTTTAAATTCACTTCATCGTTACGCTTTTATTATTTTAACGCTTTTAACAGCCATCATCGTGATTGTAACCGTCGTTTAAATTAAAACACTCTAATTAAAAATAGACGTTTATTACATAATCATCGGAGAACAGGTCGTAAACAAAAAGTTACTGCTTCACAAATGATAATTTTTACGATCATTTCGACGCATGCTTTGGCCCTACTGAGATTTAAGTAAAAATTCATTTAGCTATTCTTGTTTATGACTGGGATAGCTTTCTTTAATGTTCTAATTATATTTTTAATTCCGAAATGGGTAGTTAAAAGATACATATTATGAAAAATGGGGAACTCATTAGTTCTCTCAATTTTTTTAAGTCTTAAAGTGTTTTTATACGAATTAAAGTATTTTTCCACTGTTACATTTAAGGAAAATTTCAAGACCTCTGTTCAACTCGAAATGCGTAAAGACGACCATCTAATGGCGCTCATATTTCGATGTTTCTTAGAAAATGATAAGACGCCGTAAGATAAGCAAAATGGCGGACTCAAATGTCAAACGGGCACGCGGTGGCATCACTATGCAAATACACCTCTTAATTGCCGCCAGTATCTTTACTACAATCTCAGCTCGATTTACTCGCTTTTCTTTTAAAATTATGTTAATAGCTACAAGTTGACCGAATGATCTTCACATTCGTGTCTGCGGTTAGACGTCATTTGGGTGTCCATTGACACGGCGTAAACTTTTTTTATTCCAATCTTGACAGCCAGTACAAGCATAGATAAAAAATTGGTAGTCTGTAAAGTCGGTTTACTGACGATAGTTGAACGTGACAACGTCCGATTGTGCTTCTTTGTCGCTCGTTCCGCGCTCTCGCTTGCACTTCAAGCCTTATAGCGGCAGTACACATGGGGCCAAGGCGTTGGGCCAACGTGTTGGGAAAAAAATGAAGGATATCAAGATTCCTGTTCACACATTGGCGTACTGATCATTCTGCATTGGCGCTTCAAAGATGGACGTAGTCCGTAGAAGTTCTTGCAGCCGCGGCAATTTATTTATACAGTGCGTTTAATTATTACGTACATGTGCACCAATAACAATGAGTGTACTCTGCCGTCTGCGATGATACCATTTTCCAATCTCTATTTTCCTTTTTTTTCTGTATAAATAAAACATTATTAAAAAATATGTTTAGATTTTTTCAAATGTTTAAAATGTGTACATTTTACATTTAATTTAATTTTAACTACCTATAAAACGAAACTTTAAAGATTACGGACGGATGTATTGATTGGTGATATTTGATAATATTATTTATGTAATAAAGCACAATTTGATCAAAATCATGCTCATTGTATATTGTTTTTAATTTTTAAGAACAAGTAACTGTGTCATACTATTTTACTCATTTTATAAATATATTCATTTTTTTATCGAAAATGTATGAAAGTGAGTTACGAAAAACATCTAGAATAATATAATAAATAGAAAATAAAACATCTAATTTATTGAGTCATATGGTTTTTATTTTTGTGTAGTTCATGCCGTGGATTCCAAATTATTCCTTCATGTCGATACAATTCTACGAATTGTAAAACCTCATTGCTTGTCCACATCGGCGCCGCCATCGCTATCGGAACATGGAAACGTAAATTTCATTGACGCGCAACGATACTGTCTCCGCTGACGAGTAACAACAAACTGAACAAGACACCAACGTGTGAACGCTGTTTGCGGAGCGCGCCAAGATCCTTTGAAGTGTGCACAAAAAACCGACAACATTCGGTTGGCCTGCCAATATTGGCGCCAACTAGGCTAATGAAGCCAACATACCGCCAAGTAGCTCTCTACACGTTGGCCCAACCAGTTGGCCCAACACGTTGGGCCCATGTGTACTGCCACCATTACATGGAACGCCTCAGAGCGAGGTAACGCCGCATGAGTCATGTTTTTTCGTGCGTGCAGCCGGCTCTATCGAATTATAAGACGTTGTCACGTCAAAAAATAAAGTTCAGCTACACGTTCTTTTTAAATGGAATTGTATTCAGCCAGTTTGAATAGCGGAATAATTAAAATAATACAATAAATCCATCGCACAAATCGTAACCGTTCGTTTGTGACAGACATCATAATCTGCGTACGTTTCAAGTATAAATTCAGCTGTGGCCCGCCAGCCTGTACATACGTCGGCATTAGACGCTCAAATTAATACAACGGCCCGTCTGAACACCTGCGTCCCTGTTTCTTTCGGAATTAACTCCGTACAATGGAGAAGTTTTGCACTGTTATTTTTCCCTGCGGCGGCTATATTTCAAACTGTCATACTTAATCTTTTTATCAAAGTTGGTGCAGTCTCCGTCGAAGTCTCATCTGTTCTAATTGCGTTTGGACTTAAGTTTATTATTAAATTAATAAGTTAGTCGATTCGATGTTGTATTAAGCGAATTATATAAGCCCCGTTGCCTTACATGCGTAAATAAATTACGATACGGCGTTTAAACTCTCAAAGAAGGCCATTTTTGTTTCGCATTAATTAGATTTACCTTTAATTGAAAATGTAATAGCGGAATACATTTTGCGTAACGAAAACTTTATTTAATTCAGCAGTAGCAATTCGCATTACAAAACGAACAGCGTCTAGGCGTATAATTTATATTTAATTTAAACAAGACGACATCGCTATTCGGGATACGATGCGTAATTAAAATTCCCGCCATGGCGGCCGGGCGCGCCGCGACAGTTTTCGCGCCAATTTCAACGGACCCGGAAATTAATTGTGACAGAAGACGCGGTCACATCCGCTTGCGTTCCGTTATTGCAAATGCATTAACATGCTATTAATTGCGCGGCAAAAATATCATGATCGCTGATCGAACTGTCAGCGGGCGTTGTTCAGATCATCGAAAATGTCAAACGCAATTTTTTGTGTTTATCTCGTAATGCAATTGAATAATATGAGGACTTATTAATTAAATATTTATACGCTATTAATTACAATGCTAATTTCATACCCGTCACATTGATAAAGCAAATGATGCCAGTTAAAAAAATCATAAAATCCAATTTACGTAGGTTCTATTACAAAATATAAATGGAGAGAATAATTTAGCAAAAGCCATAAATAATTTGAATAAATAAATAGTCGTATCTTGAGTGTAAACACTCGGAAAGGATTAAGTGCAGTTTTTATATAATTCAGCGGGCTCAGGTGGGTCCCACTTGTCATTAGCTGATGAGGGTCCCGGGGGCCGGGCCCCTTTGTTTTCCCTTATTTAAAGTGTAATCGAGGAATTAAGTGTACTTTCATGATTTTTTTTGGTACACACTCTTTTAGCAATGTATTTTCACTGTATTTTAAATTTGATATTTATGTAAAATTCATAAAAGTACTATAGACCAAACTGTATTGTGATAGAAATATTTTTAAACATTGCAGCGCTATTTTTTATTCGACACTAAAATCCTAAAACTATTCCAGCCGAAATTCGTTTGGAATTTTTGTATTTCGAACAATTCGAATGACAAGATCTTTGCGTGGATTAAAAAAAAACGAAGCAGTTATCAATCGAGCCACAGATTAAGCAACATTCAGCCAGCGGCGCGAAAAAAACAATAGACACACAACAATGGCGGACTGGTGGGTGAGTGGAGATTATTTCCATTAGAAATTGATGTATGTCTCGCAATTTCACGATAAGATTGGAAAAATTTATAGTTTTATGCTCTATGCTTTTAGTCATACAGCGAGATTTATATACGAGATTATTTGATTAATGCCCGACAATATAGTATAAATTTTTAAAACACGTTCGCGTAACTTTTTCTTGTGCTGGAATCAATTTCATTACTTCTAAATTCAAATTGAAATCGCGCCAAAACATCGCAGTTACTGGCCAGTGAAAAAAGAAAAGAAGTAATAAAGATACAACAACTTATAGACTGTCTTTTTAAAATATATTTTGTGTAATTATAGTGTTGTGCCGGACACAAATGTGTCGATACATAAATAATCGATTTGTAAATCGTATGTAGTGACATCTAATTGTTGCTTATGTTCGTACGAGGCAATTTGCAGTGGTGATTGATCGCTCTGCTGTTAATTGCATGTCATGGGTCCCCATTAACATGGCCTTTTTACATTTACCGACATGTGATTAGAAAGCCTTTGGAATATTTCAAATAGGTTCTAGATGCTTCTGTTTCGATTAATATTTTTATGTGTCCATATGTTGAAACTTTATTGTAAATGATGGTTTTGTATTGGTATTTACAATCAATATGTAATCAACGATCATGTTTATGAATAAAATATTTACCTGTGTAATTGTGCATGTGTTTAAGTACTACATTATATTATTTTTGAATATTATTGATGAATATACAACGCCTCTATATCTCAAAAACCATTTAAACGGAAATTCTAAATCGCAAAACTTGTGTCATTATTTAAGTGAACAAAAATTGCCTGATCAATTTATCAACTATACGCATCCGCCTAATTATAAACTGACAATATAGCTGTAAATTAACACTAACTTCATAAGTCTAAACAATAGATCTTCGATAATGACTTTCATCCAAGTGACATAGCGATACATTTGAAACGTATCGGTGTGAAACCCAATTTCCGAACATAGCCACTGTACAATCAAATAGTTGCACGCTACAGAAAGCCAATTATATTATAGAGAGAGAAATAAAATTTCCAAGTAATTATTCGATATCACGCATCTCGATAAATCGAATACGGTACGCGCACCAAATGGTAATTTCACTTAAATGAAAAAATACGTGGGTGTCTTAATATTTTATACTCTTCCGATACGAAAAAACTGGAATCGATTACACACGAGCGGTCACGATACATTACCTACCGGGAAATTAATTAATCGAATTAATAACAAAACAAATGAGACGATATCTTACATAAATCGATGCGCGTGGGCACAAGACGAATGGTCATTCGATATACATACGATTTTTATTCATATTTGCCTAAGTGCCTTTGTGGCAATGGTGACGTTGATTTACCTTCAACTACTCTGTCATGGATAAAAAAAAACAAAACGTCAATTTTGCCGCACAATTTACTTATTTACAGCTGTATGAAATTTTCTGAGTGTCAAGAAATGAAAATATTTAAAAATACCTAATGCAAAAAGTTTATTAAAATCATACAATCGTCAAACAAAAAAGATCTAAGCTTGCGCTGTAAAAAACTTTAAGATATGTCAGAAAAGGCGGGCTGTCATTTTACTTTTTTAAATTGAGGTATTAACCAGCACAGATAAAGCAAGGCGCAATCCGCTTTTTTAACTTTCTTTTTTAAATGCTTATCAGATGGCTTAGGTTTGAATTTAAAGGTACGACTCGGTGAGAAGTTTTAATAGAGTTCTAGCAATCTGATCGAACAAAGTATTAAATAAATTCTTTAAGCGAGGATTTTAATGCGATTGCTTACGAAGATTTTTAAAAATAAAACCCGTGTACTTAGTTGGATAGCTGGCTTTTGTGTAATCTTGTCTAGGATAATAATAGGAGATAGTGAAAATCGTTGTATAACTGTAATTTTTAGTTATGTGTAAGAGAAAATAAGAGAAAGAATAAACAGTGTCTTAAAACAGTATCTTACTTTTCCGCAAAATCAACTATTTGATTGAATCTGCATAATATTTTTGAATAAGTAGATAATTTCTCTGAATCTTTTATTTACAACTAGATTTCCGCCCGCGGCTTCGCCCGCGTTTGCAAAGGAAAACCCGCATAGTTCCCGTTCCCGTGGGATTTCCGGGATAAAAACTATCCTATGTGTTAATCCAAGTTACCCTCTATATGTGTGCTAAATTTCATTGTAATCGGTTCAGTAGTTTTTACGTGAAAGAGTAACAAACATCCATACAAACTTTCGCCTTTATAATATATATTAGATCAGTCACTATAAAAATAAGCATCACGTTTCAATTGTATTTAACTCTACGTAACATACATTGTTACAAAATTTATTCTAAATTGTAAAAAACACACGTTAAAAGCAAGCAAAACAAAATTTCAATTTAGAGCACTGTAAAAATATTGGTTCACGCAAACAGAGTATAAAAAATTTCGGCTCGAGCTCCATAAATCCGATTGTAGCCTAACTCCTTTGTCCAAACCGAAGTGTCGCAACAAACAATACTATATATCACTCGCTCGCACTTAAGCAAAGCGCATGTGTCAGAGTGTGACAACATGTCGCACATTGTTTTAATGGAATTTTTTGTTCCAATTAATGTGTGTAATTAGATTATGTAATTCTATGTAATTGTAAGCCCCGTTTTATCGCTTTGTTTGTACAACGTTTTGTATCTGTGATCCATTAATTGAGTTTTTGCTTATTTATGGTAATTGTGTTTTTACTGACGTACATACTTGACTAGCTATGCCCTGTGGTTTTACCCGCATTGCTCTGCTCCTATTGGTCTTAGAGTGATGATATATAGCCTATAAATAGCCTTCTTCGATAAATGGACTATCTAACAGTGAAATTTTCCAATCGGACCAGTAGTTCCTGAGATTGGCGCGTTCAAACAAACTATAATATCAGTATAGATATAATTTTAAGGTTTTCTATTATATTTCTAGATGGTAAGTAGATGGGATGTATGAAGTGACATCCGCCGCTGGCTTCGCGCCAAAAGCTATGTTAAAAGCCTCCGCATCATGAAAGCTCAGTGCTAATACTCGGTAGGTATAAATCGAGTATTATGGCGGACAGTTCGTTTTTTAACAGTTTAGAAGTCGAACAGTCTTTAAATTCGATGAAACCATAGAGATAGGGAAACTTTTTTAAATTTCGAATTTCGAATAGCTAAGGAATGTACTGTTAAATTCAAAATACTGGCTGTCAAATACAGACTTTGATAGGTACCTACTTACAAATCACTGGCACATATTTTTTTATTTAAAATGATTACATATTATTTCTAAAATTGAATCTCATGTTATGAAGAATTACGTTATACGAAGTTATAATAAGTAAGTATTTATTGGCAAAGCCAGGATAAAAACGTAGTCTCAATCCCGGACATTAGCCGGGGCAGGGACAATGGCTTGATTTATCGGTCCCCGGGTAAGTGCCCCTATCCGGGGACGCTGATCTCTATTCACGGGGTATTGATGTGTTAACTCTTTACTGTGCGTGGCTTTGCTTGCTTTTAATATAGTTATAATAATATCTACCTATATGTAGAGATGAACTATGTTGTCCGGGAATTTTTTTATTTTTTTCCTTGTTATAAGATACATTTAAAATATTTATACAAGTAATGTTTTGACGGTTTTGAAAGATTCAAGAAAATTCTGCTTTCTTTGTAAGTATACGTTTAAATAGAGTCAAGAGTATACTTACTCGAAAATATAATATGATACCACCAAATATAAAATAATACGTTATAACAATATTCACGTTTCGCTAGTGAATAATTAAAAATTTGGCACTTGCTAGCCATGCGGCTTGCTGCACTGCGTTCTCTACATAAACCTAGTGTTTGTTATTAAATATTTTAGATTTAAATTGAAGCTATGGAGTTTCTTATTTGGAAATAACTTGATGTAATATAATGTAATAATGAGACTACTAGATATGATTAAAGGGAGTTTACTTTCATACAAATAAAACTGATTGGAAATGTAAGAAATTTGGTAGATATAGTTGAGGGTAGGTTTAAAACAAGGATAGATTATTTATAGAATGGATTTACTAGGATACTAATGGCTCTATATGTACAGATTGACCATAAGCTTTTTTGATGGTAAGGTAAGGTAAAGAGTAAGTCTATGTTATGACGACACAAGAGTGTTTCTAGAAGAAGTCTGATTGAAATAAACAAACGTCTGTGTTTGAAGTGAGTTCCTGTATTGATTAGATGCAGACGGCTTTATCGTGTTCTACATACTGAGATAGTATCTTTTCATATTGTTTGCATCTTGCCGAATGATAATTTTTTTACTTGATATGACTAGGTTGATAACATAATTCAAATTCTCAATTCCCAAAAATTGAATAGCTCATGTTTTTCGCCCTTTTCCACAGTCCAGATTAAATAAAACGTCAATTTGTCACCGTACCACAATTTCGGGTGTACCCACATACATACGTACACACTCATTCATAGCAAACTTATGCGACGCCGCGTCAGGTATGACACAGTACCAGGGCGGCATGAAGCGCAGCGGTTATGGCGTCACGTCACGGCGCACAATGCTTGCGTTATTCTCCAACAATGCGTGAAATGGCGTGACAAACGATGACAGCGGTCGCCCGATGCGCGCTAGCTGTGTGCGATTTATGATAGCCTAGTACCAGATTTAATGAATGCGCTGATAAAAATTCAAAAAGTGCAATTACAAACGTTAATGAACAATAAATCAATATTAGTTAATTGTACCGCATCTAATAAGCAAAAGAAAATCTGCTGTAGTGTGATATATCTGGCAATGCTTAGTCTTTGTTTAAACCTTGGTTTAAACCAAACCACGTGCGTCACAGTATTTACGTCATACGATAATTTAAATGGGATCTATGTATTCACTTTTCACCATATCTTTCTTTACGAGCAGGCAAAGCAAATCTTAGTTTTCCCTAAATATTTGCGAGAGCCTCATAAATTGTAGCGGCAACATACATAATGCGGAGCTCGGATCGGTAAACATATTGTAATGGAAAACGTTGTTTGCACTTTATGATGTCCTGGTTGTTGTAAACTGACGCGGCGTTTGGACGAGATAGCAAATATTGGGGAATTTTCGCTTCACAAGTGGCAATTTATGGCGGCTTTTTGATTCTATACTGTGTACGGGACTTAATTTGATTCCGTTTGTTTGACGTGAAGTTATTGCGCATTAAACGAGGGAGAAATTAAATTTAAGAACCTCTTACTGGCAACATTTAAAACAGAATAGCAAAATATTTAAAAACAACCATTGCCAATAAAATTCGAAATTTAAAAATTCATTACATTCCAAATCCGAATTCTTTTAAATAAAGAACAATCGAACGACCTTCGAAACCAAAAACCTCGTCTTGTCTATGATTCCATTTTTAATCTGGAGAAGGCAATAAAACGGGCACCTCTATCACGCATTTGACAGGACGAGCGTATCCCATTAAACGGGAACTCACCTTTTCTCGCGCAGTTATAGCACGTACAAAATGAAAATAGGGTGGGGAGGTGGGGTTGGTATGGAAATGCTGGTCAAATATATCATGCGGTGCCTGACAGGGCAATTCTCTTATCGCCCCGGCGCGGCTCCGGAGCGATCTAAGCGAGCTTAGCTAATATAAAATGGTTTTAAATTCAAGTTTAATTCTGACTATCTCGCCGAGGTCTGCCCGCACAAAGGGTCGATTTACGTAGCTCTGGGTTTGTGTCGTATGGATGAGCGTTTGTGTTTTAGTGTGTGCTTATGAAATTTTCAATTACATTTTTTGGGGAAATAGTTTTTTGTGTAAAGTCGGGGACATAGGTCGGGGATTATCTTGGACATGAAAAGACAAACATGTTAATTGTTATAAATTAGAACTTGTAGGTAAGTACCTAGTACCAATTTTGATAAAAAAATTGAAAATGAATCAACGTGCAAACAAATTGATCCATAAGATAAAGTTATACAAACAACCGAAAAAAGATTTACCTACTATAATCTATTATAATTCGTTTACAGAAACAGCATGTACAAAATACTCAATATGAAGACACATATCGAAAAACTTTAAAACATTCGCTTTCAATTTACTATAAAAGTTGCCCCTTGCCCCACTGGGGGAAACAGAAGTTAAATCAATAAAATACAGAACATAATGCCGTGGAGCCGCAGCTGCTTTAATATAGTTGGTAGGTAACTCCATTCCTATTTTGTTCTCGCCTCTCGAGTATAATTTTGATACACGGGAAAAGGGTTCTTTAAGTAATTATAATTAAGGTTATTTCATATGTTTGAGTTAATTGTGTGTAGTTTTGAAGTTTCTAATTATTTTGGGTAGTCTTTAACACAGCTGACGCTACGTGAATAATGTTAGTAGTTTTGTGTTTCTCGTGTTATAGTTTTAAGTATCGAGTGAACAGATATTCTTAATACTTCCATAATATATCTGCTTCTTATAATATATAAGTTACTGTAATTAATGTTAATACATGTACTCAAAAGTTAAAACTATCAACGATTGTCTCTCTATAAACAACACTGATTGATTTATATAATTAACTAGCTGCGCTCCGCGGTTTCACCCGCGTGTCTCCGCTCCTGTTGGCCTTAGCATGATTATATATAGCCTATAGCCTTCCAGCTTCCTCGATAAATGGGCTATCTAACACCGAAATAATTTTTCAAATCGGACCAGTAGTTCCTGAGATTAGAGCGTTCAAACAAACAAACTCTTCAGCTTTATAATATTAGTATAGATTTTCCTATTTAATTACTTAATTGTATTTTTTCATTCATTTTATAAGCAATCGGTGTATTCGGTTATAAGGCGACATTAGAAAAAGTTGGAAATCAGAAATATAATTTCAAAGAGGCACGCCGTCGTATCGCAATTTTCAGCGCGTTAATTTTGTCCGCCTGTCTTGTCCTGTCGACGAAAAGAATCCCATACCATATACCTCGCTCAATCAGCACGCAATTACTGCCCTTATTACACAGTCATAAAGACGAATTTACCGTGATACACTTACAAAGTAAGTTTTGGGACTACCGTACGAATCAGCCACCCATACCCACCCGCTCATGTTATCTCGCCAAAGGAAAAAAGAATATCATATAATACCGGTCCGTTGAAAAAAATAACGGTTGAATAACATCAAATATGTTTGGAATGCGACGAGATCAGATCACTAAGCCTTCGGGCGAAAAAAAAATAAAAAAGACTGACCCCAGCCGCCCGCGTAAATAAGAATCAAATCTTCCATAATCGAATGTCATGTGGCCGTTCTATTCTTTTTTCAAATGCTCAATATGGCTGTTCGAATTTTGAATGTTTAATTTTGTTGAGCTCTAGCTTATTCTTTTCAAAAGCGCGCAATTAATCGAATGTTTTTTTTTTATTATTGCGATCGTACGTAACGGCTAAGGTCACAGTGAGGCATTATTTTCCACAGAACAGAGTATTAAGTTTATTGTTTATTCTTAGAACTATACCAATTTATATCCGAGACGAGAACAGAAGCAATTACTTCACGAACAAACAGACGGGAGATACGGACATTTCTCTCATATACAACGATTTTATCTCCACTCGATTCCCGACACCGGTTTCAATCATTCGAGTTAGTATCGAATGACGTTGGTGTCTGTTACGGGCGATTAACATCTCGCTTTTTTAGTATCGATTTTTTACTTCGCCGCGTTGAATAATTTGTATTGTAAGTTCTTATTGTTTGATTTAATGGAAACTTTACCTCGCTGTTCTTTCAATCGAGACTTACCTGGAAAAAAAAGAGCAATTATTACAAAGTTGCAATCGAATGATGCGTCATGAAAATTCGAAATTCAAATTGCAGTGTTGCCAGTTGCTACCGTTTAGCGAATTAATTTAAATCGGGTTATATTATCTGTGGTAATTTGCGAAATCGCCAAGTAGTAATTGCGAGTGAAAATCACGTAATGACAGAGGCAAAATAATAATTTGTTGCAAGTAGTAATTTGTGTTTGATAACAGTTTGATTGATTCCGATATAATGCAATTTGCCTGACATATGGCTATTTTTAAAGGGGTCTGAACAGCTTGCGACAATTATCGTAAATGAGACCTAACTATGAATACAGGTTGAAATGAATTGGAAATATTCTTTGTTCGTTGTAATTGATGTTGTTTTCATCGGGTAATTCTGAATAGACACTTATAATATCGTGCAGTCGTTACTTTTGTTTGTAACAATCATAGTCGTTAGTTCGATCCTTGATTAAGACAAAAAATTATTATTGTTGCAAGGCTTATAAGACTATCTGCCTGTAAATATAGCTATAAATGTATCCCACATATGCATTAGATACTATTTAGGTATTTTTTATCTATAAAATAGCCTCTTCATTCATTCACGTAATACGACAATTAACCGCATAAAGAAATAATAAGAGCGATTTATATTTTCTTAATTGCAATAATGAACCCATAAAAACATCAACAAGACCGTATTATAAATAAAAACGTATATTAAAACAATAAAATTATAAGCATTGTCTGTACACGCATTAAGTAAATTACCAACGGGCTAATAGAAAATAATTGGATGTAATTTTTGGATCAGGCAACACTGATGTGTACACAATTGAAACGCAACAAATTGCTGAATTAAACTTGTTTTTGAGCAATTTGAACAATTTTCGTATCATAGTGAGTGACGCGTCACGCCTCACGGTCACGATCATTGGCCGCCGCCGGGTTGACAGATTATACTATTATTTTATAACCTAATTTTGAGTTTCAGCCGGTATTGCCATGTCGTGGTTTTAATTATTTACCCAATTTCTTTGTTATTAAAAATTGTTTGTTACTTTTAGATATTTGTAGTTGCCTGAAAGTATAGTTTATTCGAGGCGCGAATGCATAAACCCAACCATTTCATAACAACTTATAATAACCCGTTATTTCCTATGAATAAAAATACGATAAATTCAAACAAAATTACTCTATATTTATCAAAATCGTTCACAATAAGACGTTGAAAAATGTAACCGCAATGCATAAGTACTATTCGCACGCGATTTTTTCCATGTTTTTCCAGAAAATTCTTATTCGAAAAGACCCGTAATGAAGTACGGAACACGTTTTAAGATTTTCCACCGGTCTTGCAAAAAGTGCTCCTTCCCGCTCGCACGCACTGCACTTGCAACTGGAATTATTGCCATTTCGCTCTTTTGTTTCGTTGTCGACACTCCGCTCCGCCCATTTGTAAAATCGATCCGTCTCTTTCACATCCCAGTGATTTATGTGAGAGAGAACGGGCTTGATCGATGTTTTGTTTTGCCACTTCGAATGTCCGCGCTTTGCTGCACGTCGGATTAGGCACAGACTCGGATAGTGCGGACTATCCGCGACTCCCGACTTATTGTTTCACGTATTTTTGATATTATCGTTCCGTATAACGTTACTTGAGTTATGATCGGACAAACTGTTTTCTATTCGTGTATCGTAATAAACACCGCCATTTATTAAGTGTTAAGTAATTATCTATTCATGCCGACGCTAAAGAAATATTGGTAATTTGATATTAATAAGTCTTCAGACTCTAGTTTATCGGTTGTGCATTTTAATCAGTTATATTAATCGTTAATAGCTGTCGAGATTCGTCGAATGGTCATAACCGACGAATTTACATTATTTCAGACGTAATGAAGACATTTATAAGCGATCATCTATTCGTGGTCGGAACAAATCGTTATTGCCGATTGAATTCTATAAATCGGTGCTTGTTTACGGCCGGGAGAAAAAACATCGGAATTAAGATTTCAAGAGTCAAAGCAGGGGCTTAAAAAAGATTTCAAAGCGAGCGCGCGGAATTTGGCGCGCAAAAAGCGCGGGCAGTTTGACATCTTGAGAAATGTCACCGCGATGTATTTTTTGGCGGGCTCGTTTTTTAATTCTATTCTAATCAAAATAGTTTACGCGTTCCTCATTACTTAGTTCGAGGGCATTGTTTATGGGTTGGTCGCGTCGTGGGAAAAATATTTTTTCGAGCGCATCTTTTTTTTCTTGACACCTATACCGAAATGCCAGCTTGTCAATTCTGTGAATGTGTTGTTTCGGATTGGAATTAGTTCTACGAACCGTTCTTATTACGACTGCGAATATCGACACCTCTATAACGAGTAACGACATATTATTATATTATCTTCCATTCAAGGTTCTTACCTATTTTTTTTAATCCTGACATAATTATTAATACGATACGATACCAACATAATTATTTCAAATTAACATGAAAAAACTGTATAGCGATTGATTAAATAAGTTCGTTTTTCAGTGACATCTTCACTACATAGGTACCTAGTATAAAACAAAGTCGCTTTCTCTGTCCCTATGTCCCTATGTCCCTTTGTATGCTTAAATCTTTAAAACTACGCAACGGATTTTGATGCGGTTTTTTTTAATAGATAGAGTGATTCAAGAGGAAGGTTTTAGTATATAATTTATTAGGTTTTAGACAAAGCGGGCGAAGCCGCGGGCGGTAAGCTAGTTAAATATATTTTTGCTTCCTTATTGTTTGAATGAAATTGCAACACGTCTGTATTCAAAATACCTACCTTTCTACGTAACATACGAAAAATTGTAAATGCAAAGATGATTTCGGATTCATAAGCATGTCACCGCGCGTATTCATGGGCCGATATATCACGGGAAGGGAATACAAGCCTCGCACCCGGCTTGACGTGCAATTACAGCGATAATAACGTTCTCACCTCCGAGCGTTGTTTTGTGTGATTTATTTCCTCCGAGTTTTGTCCGACTTCAAAAAATGGTTCAATTTTTTTTTGTTACCTCAACTTTCGACTGAACAGATTTTGATGATATTTTTTCATTTGAAAGCTGATTGTTTCTTAGCGGTTGTTTTAATAGACGACTAGCTGTGTCTCACAGTTTGGGCTATCTAACACAAAAAAAATTCAAATCGGTTTCATAGTTCCTGAGATCAGCTTGTTCAATCAAACAAACAAACAAACTCTTCAGCTTTACAATATTACTTTATAGCTCCACAAGTAGGTAGGTAATAACAATAAAAACGTCGCAAAATACCAAAAGCTTCAATATCAATCGAAAACTATCGAAAGTGTCGGATCATTATCATAGGGCAGTGTCATAAGCGGTGTAAGTGTCAGTGTCACGGCGTGACAGCCAGTAACGAGCTGAATCAGCGTGATGCGACGATTTTTGAACGAAGTTTTAGTTTATTTTTCATATAAGGTATGTATGAATTTGATTAGGCGTTTATAACGTTCCATAGTATTGTACATAATATATTATGACAAGGAAAAACTTAAAACTAAAATATATTAGCGAACAGTTTGTTTATTACCTTATTTGGATGGACGAGGTTAAGCGAATCAAATTAATAGCATAATCTATTAATAATAAAATTATTAACTAGGTAAGTAACTAAACATTAATTATAAAAACACTAATTAAAGCTGCATTTTTGATCACACAAGTTCGAACTGAGATCATTTACATTACACAGTATCATTTTTTATTCCACATAAAAGTTCGAACAAAGAATAGTACTAGTCAATATAATATCAGCGCCATCTAGCGTCGAATAGACAGTACCACGCCACCGTGTCGACGACCGCGCTCAGCGAATTCAAAATATAAATACATATGCAAATGAGCGCCCCCGGCGGCGGGCGGCGGAACGAATTTATCGCTGCGCGCGCACCTCATTACAGCTAACAAGCTATCGAAACGTTTTCACAACTACATAAATATCATATTTTACACCTGCGCTAAAAACTACGATTCGCCTTTAACTTGTATTGGTATGTTAACTGAAAAGTTTTTTTTTTATATTATAGCTGTATAGGGCATACACAAAACGCGGTTAAAAAGTATATTGAAGTTGCTGTATTTATCTAAAAGGAGTTTCGAGAGCCGTCTGTTTTTATGTTTTGTACTAACTTTTTGTAGTACTTTTTTCATTTATTAGTCATACGAAAGGTGCACACATATATTTGCAATGAAATTTATTGATAAACATATATATTATGGTCATAAACATGTAATAAATGAACATATAAAATAATGATATCTGAAATCTCCTTGTGTTTTATTTCATTTCCTATTAATATGATATTTTCAGTGTTATAATAAACTATTAGCGTAGGTATATGCCATAGGTATATTCAAATATCTTAACAAATACATACTCAAAAATTTTAAAATTTATATTATTACCTATATCATTATAGGTACGTCCTGTACTTATTAAAAACGTATAAATAAAAGAGCGGAAGAATTAAATTCATATAATCAGTTAAAAGCGAAATGGGTTATAGAATACAACATTTTATTAATGTAATGGTTTTATTATACAAATATCCTTTGGCCAATAATAAATTAAATAGGACATTCAATAACATATTAAAGTCTATTTCAGATAACTATAAAAGGTCTGTTTTTACAAACGTAATTGTTACATTCTTTTTATAAATTCACTAGCTGTGCCCCGCGGTTTTACCCGCGTTGCTCCGCTCCTGTTGGTGTTAGCGTGATGATATATAGCCTATAGCCTTCCTCGATAAATGGGCTATCTAACACCGAAAGAATTTTTCAAATCAGACCATTAGTTCCTGAGATTAGCGCGTTCAAACAAACAAACAAACTCTTCAGCTTTATAATATTAGTATAGATTTGAAATTTATGAGCGACATACCATACATGTAATTAAAGCATACATGATAGTCAAATTACTAATTACTATATACGTCGTTAATTTAAATATTAAACTGCTTATAGATGCCCAAATATCAAAAAGAAGTTACCCCGAAATCACATTAAAATGCTATACATGAAATATCTATCTTAAAACACCAAAAACAACCGCAAAAGGAAACAAAACACAATTTCCAAGACATCATTATGAGCAAATAAGAGGTTACATGTCCTCCCAGGGGATGAGGGTATCAATCGTAGCCATAATCTCCTACTGTTATGTGATACTGGATTCATGGAGTACCGTTACTATTGTGAATCGATAGCTTCATAGAGAACCTTTTGCCGATATTTGAGCAAGGGAAAGGTTTTGTATGAAGTTTTTTAAACTATGAAATAATCTATACTAATATTATAAAGCTGAAGAGTTTGTTTGAACGCGCTAATCTCCGGAACTACTGGTTAGATTTGAAAAATTCTTTCAGTGTTAGATAGCCCATGTATCGAGGAAGGCTATAGGCTATATATCATCACGCTAAGACGAACAGGAGCTGAGCAATGCGGTTGAAACAACGGAGCACAGCTAGTTAGTAGGTACGTGTGATGCTACTAAATGAATCTCGTAAAGAGAGTAGACAGTTTTTAGGGAATATAATATGCATCTAAGTGGTCTAGGTTAGTTTCATAAGCTAGTTTGTACTGCTTTTCTTAATGTAGTTTTTCTGGCTTAGTATTTAGAACACATATTCAGTAAATAGTAAGTAGGTAGATTAATGGAATGGAGTGAACGGTGAAACTTTGGATCGTAGATATTTGAAGGTAGATGTTTTATTTTTTAGTTCTGTTTTATTGCAGTTATTGTGTTATACTTTATAATAATTATCACACAAGTATTGACGAATATTTACATTTATTTTACTAGCAATTTCTTAAGTTTTTAACGTTTATTGTTCAAATAGTTTATTTGATCAGGGCTGTTAGGCGTGGCCAGAATAACTTTAGGTACCAGGCTAGCAGGAGCGGCGTTATCGTGCAGTCTCAGAGGAAATCATTGGGACGCCGGCGGAAAATTTACCGGTGCCCACCTGCACACTACATTACGATCCTTTCACAATCTTCCCGTGTTTATTATTTCCTGATCTATCCTCGAAATTAGTTTTACTTGGGCTAGATGAACTAAATAAACAATGGGAAGTCGTAGAGACATTCGCAGAATTAGGAAGAATATTTAAGTAGGGTAGGATGGAAACATACGTTGTAATATCCATCTCATCACTTCTGATAAAAAATTATGTTCCTAGAATAGGTACCGTCTATGATAGGTTTAAAATTGATTGAAAAGTCAAGGCAAAATATTTGAAACTGTACTTCATAAATAGTAGTATCTGTGAACTCTATGTAGAGCAATACCTATCCCTAACCTATATTATTTAAAATATTGATACCATATTATTTAAGATTGTCTCTAAAATGATTCACATTAAAATCTTGCCAGTAACAGTACTTACAGAAATCAAACCGTGTCCCTAAACATGGTATTATAAACATAACCGACAATGAAGCTATCAAAAAAAGTGCCCGGAAACCATCCAGATTCAGTAACCATTACAAAGGTCACATAAAGGTAACCTTAAGGTCACAGGAAGCCATTACAGCACATGCCGACCACAAGGTAAAAGTGACGAGATTTGACAGTTGGCGTAAATTGACCGACGCGTGGCAACTGCGCACTTTGCGGCCAGCATTAGCCGGGATACGCTAGACAATTGTTTTTAATATGGCTAATTGGCCTTTTTGTGGTTGCGTTTGTGACGTGACTGAATTCTTGATATTGAATATGGTATTGTGTGTTGGGTGACGTGTTTTGAACTCAGATTTGAATATGTTGAGTTCTACGTTACTTTTTCTGTCATCAGTTTCAAAAGATTTTTTGTTGCCTGTAGAGGGTCTTTTATGAGAGTTAGACTTATAATCCAGGTTGGTGGATGCCAAGTTGACCTTTCTATTGATAATACAATTAAGCAAATATTCAAGGAACATATTTTGTGTAGTTTCAAACTTCAAGTTTGTTTGGTCTATTCTTATCTTATAAAAATAATGACGTTGTTTATCCATATACAAAAAGCGTAAAAGACCTTTACTCGTATTAATACTGACAAATAATGTTAATCTTCGTTTGCGTTTTTACTGCAATTTTTACTCAGGTAATAAATAGCACAAAACCAGATTCAATTATCATTTCCCGCCAATTCCACCCTTATTATACTAATTTTACAGCTCTACAAGACCTTGGTAACTAATAGTGTAACAACACAATAATACTATAATACCTTAATTCCCGTAATTATGTGTAATTACTATTACTATTATATCGAATATTCGCGATCGGCGCCAACTGATCGCTGTAGCTATACACTTAAGTTGTAATAAGTTATCCTATTAATGAACGGTTATAACTTAGCTTACGTACTTAAAGTTTGAAGCCAAGTTATTAAAACATGCTTAAATCTGAACGACATTTTTAGGTTATGT
Source organism: Colias nastes (assembly GCA_907164665.1). Lineage (NCBI taxonomy): Eukaryota > Metazoa > Arthropoda > Insecta > Lepidoptera > Pieridae > Colias > Colias nastes. The sequence continues at coordinate 62,567 of CAJQZM010041441.1, read as the reverse complement.
TTTATTATTTTTAATCGTGTTAAAGGCATATATAAACTTTTTGCGCGAAGCTCACAAACCTACAGCAATTAATAAATCAATCTTTGGGTTAATTTACATTTTAGCGAACACAAGATTATTGTGATTTATTGAACGTAAAGTATATTTACTTTACTTTTGATCCACAGAATATAAATAGCATGGACAAAAATGCAGCTGAATGAACGATTTGGAAGCTGTTCAATCTTCCACCCTGTGACGTTTACACTCGTTCGCGACGCATAAAACTCAGAGATCCGAGTCTAAATCAAACTCCGGTTGTAAATTTAAATATTTTCACTGTCAAAGTTTCTATTCCTCAAAGGATTAAGTTAGCATTATTTAAAGAATAATAAATCAAATGGCCTGTGAAAACAAGGATTCCTTTGTAATCGTATAGGCAATTAAATTTGGAACGTAAAAATGTCCGACATGTTTATGTTTTGACGTGTTATTTTCGACCGCCATTTTGAAGGCGCCTGCGTTCAGGAATCATTTCGGAATGATTTATGGATGCGTTTAATAGATTTTATTTGCGTTTTTGAATGTCTCTTGATTAGAAATTTTATGGGCCATTAAAATTTTAATTAGTTGTGCGCTGTAAATCTGATCTGTAATACAAATTTTTAATTTAATATTTTGTTTTGTACATAATTTAAACCCAAAGGCAATAATCAAAAGGATATTAGGAGAGCATGAATCGAAGATAGTAAGTACCAGGACGTTAAAACAAAGAAGGTAAACAAAGCATTAAGCTGATGTGAACGATTACCAGGCGACCAGGAGAGCATAACCGCTAGGTGTTGGTCCCACGTGGCACATTAGAGCGCGCTCGTTAAGGCGCTATTAACCCTAACATAACGATATGAATGTATGTAATTATAATGTATGGATGTTTCTCTGGATTGCTTGTTTGTGCTTAGAGTTATAGTGGTCGATTTATTTCCTATCAAACGATAGGAAAAATAGAATTGGAAAAATAAGAGGAACTTTCATTAATGGCTATCATAGACAAAGAAGGGATTAATGCATGTTTCTGATGGTACAAAAAAGAACTTCCTGGAGAAATTAATAAGAAATACTACTTAAGGCGCACTTAAACTTGTCATAGACAATTTTTGGTCCATAAAATGACTGGCAACAACCAGGCAAATGTTCATAGACAATAAGGCCCCATCCACACAGGGCCGTAAACTCAACAAGTGAGCAGAGGTCGGTTTACGACGCTATAAACGTCGCGTCTGACATCTCACTAATACGTCATAAAGTGGAATTGTAGGGTGAATCTTGTCAACGCGTTTTATTGTGCCTTTACTTAATATTTGATGTACCGATTAACCCTTGCTTGGGTTGCGCAGGTTGCCATTTGGAAAAGACAATTTTTTTTATTTTTTTTTTATTTTTTGTAGGTTGCATGGAATATACTCGTCTCGTTGCTTTTTAGGTAATTTTAAAAACATTATGTCTGATATAAGACAAATTTAAGTTAGTAAAACACTATCAACACCTAAACAATTGTTTGTTGGTTTATAATTTAAAAAATACAAAGATCTTCAATAATGCTCTATCAAGCCACATGGGAAAGGCATACTACATGCTTATAATATGAATCGAACCCAGTACCTTTCCACCATCAAAGTATTAAAACGTGCTTTATCCTCTCAAGAAAGAATTTAAATAATCGATCTCCAAAACACGTGTTTAACTGTAAATAGGTTTATTTAAAACAATTTAGACGCAGTTGTTTTTATACAGCCCACAAACAAACAGACATTCAGAAGGGAAGTCGAGGGCTTCCGTCTCGCCTCGGGCTGAGTGCTAGTGATGTGGTATGGGTTTATCGATAAATGTTATATATTATTTTGGGTATGCGAGGAGGTTTTCTTCTGTACAATTCAAAATTTGAGTTATTAATGTGACTGTGACGTTATCTTTTTATTCAAGAAGATAATGAGAGAATAAAATAATCAAAAATTGTTAAATGTGGCAATGGTTTTACAAATTATATAAAATATTTAGTGGGTACGCACTACTTAGATCTTAATCACGTATGTATTTGTAATGTTCTTATTTAAATTAATTTCATTATAGCAATATTTAACCAACAATTTATCTCCAGTTAATATTTGTACAAATCTATACCTCTTTTTATCAAATAAGATAGTCAGATAGTCAACCAAACTAGTCTTCTACCCTGTCGATATTATTCACATTTATCGATATCGATATCACACTCACATCACTAGTCACCCCTGTATAGGGATGTTCCGGTCGTAGATAACATTAACAGGGGATGGAGAGCATTTCACTGTGTATATTAGCAATGTCATCTGGTTTTACTCGTATTTTGTGTACTTGCGGGGCGATGAATCTCGTACAGACAAAGGAATATTGGTTTGTTTATACTGTTTGGAATGGATTTAAAGCCGGTTTTCTTTGTGTTGTCATTTGTATTAGTATAGTAAATAATTATTGGTTTTCTGGTTAAAATGAAAGATTTTGTTAGTAATATTTATGGATATATAAGTAGATAAGATTTCAAAAGTGCATTTTTAATTGTATTAAAATAAATAAATGCACGTATTAATATAAAATGAGATAAACAGCAAACTTAAATATTTAAATCGTGTAGTATTAAAATTCAAAACCAAATGCCAATGTTAATTAGGTACCCTTCTATTTGTATTCAAATTTCATAACGAATAATTATTAACAAATTATTTATATTTATTATTTAATACTGACAAGTTATTTATATTCATTCATTGTGAATCCTTTTAGCGTATTCAAGTACCTACTTTACACAAACGTGACAACAGTTTAGTAGTTTCCGAGATACATACAAACAGAAAAATTATTTTACTTCTATCAACTATAAAGTTGTTTCCCTGATGGGGCAGATGTATGACACATCTGTTTTACCAATCCTGATATTTTGTATTGAGATATTTATATACCACCTGGGATCGAACCCGGGACTTTTCGCTAAATATGCTCATCTAATATCATAAAGAATCATCGTCAATCAAGTACGTATGGAATTATAAATTAGGTATTTAATGTTCATTAATTTTCTATATGTATAGTGCAGACATCAATGTGTTCTATAACTATCTATAGTCCAGACGTGAATTTGTTTTTTTATGTAGGTACATAAATTTCAAAAGCACGAAAAGTAATTTCAAACAAAATGTGTATAAATATAGGAAAAGTTTTACTCACAAAATCGTACAAAATACGTCTAGAAATAAGTCCGACGAATTTTATTTTTATCTAATGAAACAGCGGATTCCGATCTGTGACAATACCGAGGGGGGTAAGGGGGAATGATTAATTGTCGCACGGGGGTAGACTTGCGTTTGGGGTGTTTTTGCTGAGCTGCTCGCGATAAGGTTTTTGTCAAAGGATTGATATGATTTTGTGATGGTTCTGCGATTTTTGGCACGGTTAATGATGTTTATCGAGTTGTAAGGTATTTTAATATCTAATTAAGTACATTTTAATAGTGAATAAGTATTTCAACAAAAGTATTCGAAAATCAAAGATACGAACAAACGAACATCTTACATTTTCAAAATTCAAAACGAGCTTATACAACCTTTTGACGCAAACCAATTTATATTTTAAATTTTGTTTTTACTGTTCTGTGTTTTAAATCATTAAATGATTCTTTACTTGGCTGAAAAGGCGCGTAATGATTTAAAAAAAGGAAAAAAAAAGCATATTCAAATTTGGAACTTCGATTGAACCGTTCGCGGGTATAAATCATTCGATTCATAAAAACATATCATAGAAATTACGTAGGGTTCATACGCACTGGGGTGAGGACTCGGCACCGGAAGATGTAATGATGTTTGCCAAATGGAAAATGAGATAGGGAAATGTCGCTGAGTCGACCTTTTGGTGACGCGCGAGCGGGGCGAAGGCGAAGCGAAGCTTTTTTAAATTTGGTGAGTTTAGACCTTGTCATTGAAGTTAGACCTTGGCATGTTATTATGTGAAATTTGTCAATTAGTTATGTGCAAAATAGTTAAGTGTTAAACTATGAATTAAGGTACCTAATATATTTTTCATCGTTTCAAGCAATTATTATTTATGTATAAGTAAATATCTAAGTACAAGAAGAGATACTCCAAAACCATATTAAATATCTTGTATGCGTTTTGTAAGTACATAGTGGAAATGGAGCTTAAGTTTATTTTCATCGCTCTCTGTGGACGCACGCACTAATATATCGATAATATTTTCAAAACGATACCTCATTTACTGTGTGTAAGCGCCCGGTTTTACGTTCAGATAAATGTATTAGATAGCGTTTAAAATGACATCCATAAATTGCAATCAAAATGAATTAATTAAATAGCTAAAGTGTTGCCCTTTACTTTGGCATTTAATTAAGCAGACTAGCAATGGATATGCGCTCAATTATTTTATATTTTTCGTTTATTTTTCACTCGTCTCCTTTATTGATGGCAATACAGCGCTCGTTTTACCTAGACGTCCCGCGCTGTCACGCTGACAGATTATTGCCTTCACTATTTTTAAACTGTGCACATTTCCAGATAATTAAAAATGGAATATCGTCCGCGAATCGTGACGATCGTTCCGATTTTAATCCGAATTTATACCGGCAGGGAATTTCAATGCTAAGTAGGATTACTTTCAAATGCAATTAACTTCAACGTTCGAATTGAATTCGATTTTGGGAACGCGCGCGAAAAAAGCCCGCGCTCGGAGCGGCATCGACGATAAATCTCATCGTCTCAACAGCTGATGTTCGAAATTCGAAACAGAGCCGTGGCTCGGAGCCGTATCGCGGAGAGCGTGCGGCGCACAGATAAAATAAATGGAAGGAGCCGTGAAAAATGAGTACACGCCGACGGCGCGGAAACTCTTTCAAAGGGGTCGGAGTTTTTGAACGACAAAGCTTTTGTGTTCCGTTCACCGTTTGTTTCGTTCTAGAAAAAATAAAGATCAACATTCGAAAATTTGAAAACGGAATGTTTTTTCTTATTTTGCCGAAAATTTGGGCACCGCTATTACAAGTAACGGTCAACCAAAGGTTCTAATTGCGAATGTGTCTTGTTTTTGTTTGCGCCTTTGTATTTTAGTTGGAAACTAGTCTTGTCGAAAGAAATACTTTGTGATTTTACTGTGAGCTATACTGTAGACCAAGTTTTGTTTATTCAAAGCTGTCACAAGTTTTGTTTAAGCAACCTTTTTTCATCTGTGTCGTTAAATTTTCATACAAAAAGAAATATAAAATTGCATTTAATTCCACTGCCGACTGAAATGACTTACCATTAAATATTAATTCATATCACGCCTTAACAGCAAATGGCACTTACCTGAAAACAAAGAGAAATATTTAATTAAAATAACAATGAAAAAGTACCCCGCGGCAATTTATTTACACAAAAAGCCCTTTAATTATAATTAATATTTACAAGAGAAAAATTGCGCGCCTAAAGATTTTGAGAAGTATATTCAAGACCCTGTACCAAGGGGCGGAACGATACTCTACGAGACTTTCGTTGTTATGATTTCCTGGTAGCTCTATTAAAATAATATTCTTCATGATTTCCTAGTACGTTGTCTAAACTATAATTTTTTTAGTACATGAATATCCAATAAAACTTATTTTGTTTCATTCTTACTTCGTCACATAATTTGAATGAAAGATTTAGAATACAGATTAAATTAATTAACAACTGATCCATTGAAATGTTACATTTTTTAGCCCTAACCTTGCATTTTTTAGAGGACGCAATTTTGTTTTTTTGATGTGTAGGGGGGGTCAGTGTGAAGCTAAAACCAAGTTTGTGGGGTCGCCACCCTTGTCCCACGGCCGCCATCTTGAAAATAGCGGTTGAAATGGTTTTTACGATATATCTCTTAAACTATTTAACTGATAAAAAAATATCATTAACATTATTTGTTGCAAATTAAATTCTCTACAACTTTGGTGTAGTAACTTTTAGTCGTAGAACTATAAATAAAAAAGTTATAAGCGAAAATGTTCAGAAATTAGAGCCAATTATTTTTTTTCAATAAAACTTTTTTTTATCATTTTACGAAGAAATGATATCAGACCATTTTTGTAGATTGTTTTTCGAGGAACAACTTTTATGTACAACATTTTTTCATAACGTCAATAACTAAGGTTTTACAGCGCTCTGAAGTGAGTACTATTTTTCAGTACTCTTAACTATACATATATTGGCTATTGGCTCTTTTCTCATACTCCAGAACAATAGAAGCACACTGCAGAACATTTCAGACCTGCTTTTCGACGTAAAAAAAAGTCGCGCTTCCAGACTCTACCTCCTGGGTGGTGGGGAAAAGATTCAATAATTAATTATTAGTGATATTGCAAAATTAATTATTAAAAATATTATAATAACAAAAAAAAAACCATTACTGATGACAAATTATTATTAGTACACACATAATATAAGTATACTGTATAGTTCAGAGTACTGAAAATTAGTACTCACTTCGGAGCGCTGTAAAACCTTAGCTATTTAATTAATGAAAAAATGTTGTATATAAAAGTTGTTCCTCGAAAAACAATCTACAAAAATGGTCAAATATCATTTCTACGTAAAATTATAAAAAAAAGTTTTATTGAGAAATATAAATATCTCTAATTTCTGAACATTTTCGCTTATAACTTTTTTATTTATAGTTCTACGACTAAAAGTTACTGCACCAAAGTTGTAGAAAATTTAATTTGCAACAAATAATGTAAACAATTTTTTTTTATCAAATAAATAGTTTAAGAGATATATCGTAAAAACCATATCAACCGCTATTTTCAAGATGGCGGCCGTGGGACAAGGGTGGTGACCCCACAAACTTGGTGATAGCTTCACACTGACCACCCCTACACATCAAAAAAATAAAATTGCGTCCTCTAAAAAATGCAACCCCAAATGTAACTTTTCAATGGACCAAACACTTATTTGTAAGTACAATTCTAATCACGTACCTACTAAGTTTGCGATAATGTATGTCAAGTAAGCTTGATTGTTATTTTTGAAGTGAAACTTCTTTATCGGGGTTGGAAAAAAATTTAGTGTAACATTTTTTCGTTACGCGTGTCATTTTTCCGTTACGCGCCATCTTTTTCTTATCCCTACCACGCGTGATTCGACGTATTTCTGTAAAGTTGCATATAGTAAATTATTTTTTGAAAAATAAGGTCATAAAGAAGTTTCACTTCTTACGTGTGTACACTAGTACACGCACACATTTTTTTTTTGTTAGAGTAACATAGATGTATTTGTTTCGTAATAAATGAATTTAAGACCATTCTGTATGTAATCGACCCCTTTACACGATTTTGATTAGTTTTAATTCAAACTTTGTACACTTATCAAGGATCGGTGACAATACAATAATTTCAGGAGTTTATTAAAGCATATTACATATTTTACACTGTATTTATTTATATTCAGAAGGAACCCAGTAATCTTTTATATTTTTTTTCTATACTCAAACTCAAACATTTATTTATTCAATTAGACTTCTTCTAGAAGCACTTTTGATGCGTCATTACCTACATATTTTTAACATATTTTACCACCGACTCCGAAAGCAGTATCTACGGAGAAGAACCGGCAAGAAACTCCATATTTGCTCTTTTAAATCATGTCAGTTTTACAATTTAATTTTACAAAATACATAATATGTAACATCATATATTATAATAATATGCCAAAGAACTGTCCTGTGGTTTTTACGCGACAACCCTCCATGGGTTTTTATCGTCCATATATTCCTTAATACTGTAGTAGGCTCTCTGAACTAGTACATTTTTTATATAAGTTAAATTTAGAACTACTAAACTCTTTACCTTATACCTTTTTCTATTCCCTGTATTCTACTCCCTAACACAAGGAACAGTAAGCAAAACCGCTTAAACACCCGTAAACTCGAGAGGAACGTTTATTACAACCTTTGCAGGGCAGAACAGCCTATAAGGGACTCCCTAAGATATCCCGAGCCGTAAAATAAAGCTTTACTAGCGCGTAAAGAAAATTAAAATGAATTATTTTGACGAGTACACCGATTGTTATGGCGTAATTGTTTCTGCTTGGGATTAATTGTGTAATCGTTTAATTGTTGATCTGTTGTTATGTGGAAATAAGTGGTGTTTTGATGGAAATGTTCTGCTTAAGATAGTTTTATCATTTATGAAATGTTTTGTTACATCTAATTGAATGATTGGGCGGATGAACAGTATTTTTAAGGTTTCTAGATATTTTTTTTTATTCATAAGTAAAGAAATAATTTAAATCACGTTATAAAATCTATTCAGTTAAGCTTAATTTAGAAAACTAAATCACGTCTTAATTTTTAATATTAAAAATACATTTTTATTACGGTTAGTAGCTCTACAGAGCTTCTTGCAATCTTACTTTTCAAATAAAAATGTAAACTATTCATATACTAGGTATATTACTTAACAGCTGATATCGTAATAAAACACTTAAAAGCTAGTTTCTCAAAACAAAAAACCCATTATGCCCAATGGTAGTGGGCTATTGGAATCCATTCGCGGTCCCGCGATCGAATCACAACCACTATTGCGTTTTACTTACATTTTACAGCACCTTTGGAATCGCGTTTCCCCTTTGAAAACACACGGGAAATGCTTTGAGCGGGACCGCCGCGGTTTTGATTGTTGAGAAGAAAGATATTGTTTTATGGACGAAATGTTTTGTTATTATTATATTGTGTTTCTATAATCTATATCTTGTGTAATTCTTTCGGTTTTAAATTTAATATATTAAAAATAAAAGTAAACACGATCGAAATTGCTGTAATATTGCACTATTTACACGATAATTGTGTCATTGCGAGCAGAAACCATCACATATGTACTTTAAATTCTGTTGTATCTTTTTTTGCTTCCATCGGACTAATAATGTAGTATATATACATGAGTCTCAGTGAGTGCTCGATTATTTCTTTATGTTCTATAAGTATATTATGTATATACGAGTCTCCTGTGTATAGTTAGTTAATCTCAAACGGGTTTAAACAATGAGCTTTTTAGATAGTACTATATATAATAATCATCCCCAAATCGCGTCAGAACCGCCCGCATCATCCTCCCGTACAACCCGGACGGTTCCATCGCATTGCCCGTGATAAAACAGCCATTTCCCGGGCTGTAATCGCAGTCAGAATTTTTACCGGATCCCTATCTCGCCGGGGGAACAGTGCTATTCCGAGGTTTTAGATACGTCTTCAATTGTAATCTTGCGTTTACATAATCGTAATTTTATTTTATGCTCTTGTTTTACTAGCTTACGCTCCTGTGTTCGTGAAAAAACTTAATTTTTTATAGAAAAGACAAATCGGTTAGATAATCTGCTTACATTACAAACAAACGAACTTATTTGAGTTTTAGTTATATTAAAAATGTATAAATGTAGAGAACGCAATTGTTAATGAAATAAAATAAAAATGAATAAAACCAGTTTTTTTGTTTGCATCCATCTAAAATTATCTTTAATCTAGATAGCTCAAAATTTAGATGGAGCTTCAAGATCGGAAAGATAACAGAAAACATCACATAAGAAATAACACAACAAAATTATACTAAAACACATATCTATAATAGCCTCTATAAATAAATTAATGAATCTACCAAAATACTGTAGGTACAATTATACACGCTACCACCAAAATCTAATTGAATAATCAAGGGCAAATGATAATTCAAGGTCTAAAACAATCCACACGTGGTATCTCATAATGCCCCATAAACTTGCCCCGAAATGTCTATCAAAAATCACTGTGCCAGTTTACGAGGTCCACAAGTTGCGAACGACACTTGAATGGCCCCCACAAGCGATAGCGTCTCCCATCTTTTTACAAGCTTTTAAAAGCTTTTGTATTATCTGTATACCTACGCAATCTTTTAATTTACTTGTGCGTTTGGTTTGATTTCTTTTCGGACGGTGTCGTATAAAATTTTGTTATGTGTTTTTTTATGTACAAAAATTGATTTTTTTAATTAAACGTTTTTTTGAAAAAATACTATGTTACGCTTACATGTAAAAAGTACTAAAACGGAACGGCTGAAGTTTTAGTAATCTAAGAATTTTAAACTGAATTTAAACGTAGATTAATTATTATCTTGCTCCTTATTAAAATATATTTTTACTGTACTGTAATGTTTAGAAAAGTAGGAATGTCCTAAGATACGGTCCTACAATCACTACATAGTATAAAACAAAGTCGCTTCCTCTATCCCTATGTCCCTTTGTATGCTTAAATCTTTAAAACTACGCAACGGATTTTGATGCGGTTTTTTTTAGTAGATAGAGTGATTCAAGAGGAAGGTTTTAGTATATAATTTATTAGGTTTTAGACAAAGCGGGCGAAGCCGCGGGCGGTAAGCTAGTTTAATATAAGTCGAAGGTAACATTTAAAAAGGAATCCACAATAAAGGAAACATACCTAAATTAACAATGTCTTAATTATAAGCCTACTCATTCACAATCTATTGAGCCTGTAATCCCCTATGATCCTATGAGCCTATAATCTCCTACGTCGGAGCACTAGCCTAGCCTGGTCTAAACCTAGTGCATACATGTCTATATAGCGTTGTGGCTTTGCGATAGCGTAATAATATTGTAATTTAAGTGCAATGGAAATTGATTTAATACTGAATTTACGCAGTAAAAGCTGAACAGAGTTTAAAAGAAAGAAATTATATTTATTGCCAAACACTTAAAATATAAACGAACACAGCATCCGCAAAATGCTGCAACAAACAGCGCTGATTTTCATGCTGATTATGGGATATATCGGAATATAGGAAACTAGCTTACCGCCCGCGGCTTCGCCCGCTTTGTCTAAAACCTAATAAATTATATCCTAAAACCTTCCTCTTGAATCACTCTAGATCTATTAAAAAAAACCGCATCAAAATCCGTTGCGTAGTTTAAAGGGACATAGGGACAGAGAAAGCGACTTTATGTTTTATACTATGTAGTGATGATGAAGTGACGTGTGACAGGTTCACGTGATGTGCGAGCAAAGCCACGGGAAGAAAGTAAGTTAGGTATAATAATAATTAATGCTGTATACCTACATACCTATAACTACAACATACAGTTTATTTATAATTTTATCAGTTATTTTGCAAGAGACAAAGATATCAAATATCAATAATTTATTCAATACCCTAATAAAAACTTCGTTAACGTACAAAAAGGCAAACAAATAAACAAATTATTCAAATAGCCCCAACTAGTGACACCAGGCGGACATAAAATAGATGCAAATGTCCCATAATCACGTTACTACATCCCATCCGAATTGAAACCGTCGGGACCTTGTAGAATTAACGGGCGAACCCCTAATTGCTATTGTATGAAGATGTAAATTGGAACTCTTCCTTATTGTTGTGCTCCTGGTACATGTAATTGATAAGGCGTACGGATTTGAATTTCAAATTTTATTTTTCATTCATACCTCAAGGGGCTTCCTTCCGAGACTCGTATTGTTGAATAAATTGTGTTTGTTATCTAGACATTATTTAAAGTTACCTAGGTTTAATCTGATTTTGTTGCTAGCAATTTCGAATTTCCAATGCCATTAGACAATTTAATTTTGTTTCCATTATATGGACCGTATAAAAAGTAATTACAAAGTAATTAGTGTATGGACCAGGAGAGCATAGGTGAATAAGATCTAAACAATGGCCGATCCTTGACCTCTCAGAAATGTATTCTAAGAACTGTATGGGTCATACGAGTCGCGGGAACTTGGATCGAAAGAAAAAAACAATTATTTATGGCTGATCTGACGTGCCACAGATTTAAAAGTTTCAACTAATGCAGAGTTATTTTGGTTAAATTAATATCTTGACATCTCTAAAATGTATGCTTGAATTCACGGCTTATGATGGGAACCGAATATGGATAAATAATAACATAACTATCAAAACAGTAAATCATTTCATAGCATATTATCTAAATAACTTGAGGACTTAGTTAAGTTGTTAATAATGTGTTGGATTCATTAGATATATTTTGATATCGTTATCTAAGCAAATAAATAAACAGTATCGTAATTTCAAAAGACTAATAAAAACACTTATAATTTTTTCCCATGCTGATTTTTTATCGACAGTGCTATGATTAACATACGATATCTCTTGGACTGATTGACTTCAATTTGATTTCATAATAACACTAGCTGCTCACCCCCCCCCCCCGCGGTTTCACCCCCGTGCCTCCACACCTGTAGGTCTTAACGTGATGATATATAGCCTGGCCTTCCTCGATAAATGGGCTATCTAACACCGAAAGAATTTTTCAAATCGGACCAGTAGTTCCTAAGATTAGCGCGTTCAAACAAACAAACCCTTCAGCCTTATAATATTAGTATAGATTTAAAAAAAACATACGAATAAAAATTAATACTGTTAACATTTTTACTATTTATTGATTTTGAACATCATAGTTGTAACCATTTTCGTAAATATTTCCGACATTGCAATAATCACCGTGCAAGCAAAAGCAAATTTATACCATTTGCATACAAAAAAAACTAAATAGAATTAAAACATATGAAGGATATCACATGACACACACTGACCACCCGGGCTCGGCTATTTATTAAATATATACATATATAAATAAATCGTTGCGAAATGCAGTATCTACAGGTCGGATGGACAATTTGTCGCGCAGTTTATAGCGGTGACGCCCACGGCGCAAATTACGAATTTCTTAGAAATAAATGATGCGGACTTATCTGGTTCTTTATTCACTCTGTATTGACTCGAAAAAGGTTTTATTTGTTTTTTTAGATAGATAAGTTTGGTGGTTGTTTATGGGAGCAGCTGGTGTTAAAGTCTAATAAAACAAAAAGAAAAATACAAAAAATGTTTTTTTATTGTTTTGTTTTGTGTTGGAATTTGTAATTGGAAAAATTATCCAAAAGATGTAATTAATTGTCTCAAAATGTTTATTGTTATTTTAAAGGCAAACACTTTTAAACTTAATAAAAGCAAAGTTTCAACAATAAAATCGACACCATTCTCTTCCATCAATTACTCTTATCCAAAATATCGAAACATAAAATTATTAAAAAAGCATCTAAAGAAGAGTTAACGGAAATTTAAATATTCGCAAAATAAATATAAAGATTAAAAACCTCTTACATTCCAATATGGAATGGAGGTACGTAATTTAAAAGCATTTACAACGAAGGCGGTGGGAGGGGGGGCCGTAAAATTAGTACTTTATGCATCGACTTCACTTGGTTAGGGCATCTTCACACGAACGGCGGTTTTGTAAATTGTGAACTGTTTTTTGTAGAGTAGTCATAATATTTATTTTGTGGTATGTATGTAAGATTTTATAACGACTAAAGAGTAAGAAAGACTGATCTAATTTAGGAAGGTTGATAATGCAATTTACCTAAGGAAAAATAGCATTATATTATAATTGCAAATCTGTTAATAATAATTGAGGAAAACACAACATTTTGTAATAATTTTCATATCAAAGACGTGAAACACAAAAATAATAGATACGCATTGTGAGTTACCTGATAATTTTTCAAGAATTCAAAATAAATGGAAAATTAGCAAACCGCAGCCCGTGTGAAGTGACCACAGATGCAAAATAAAGATAAAGGTGTCGCATTACAGAGATGCAGCCGCTTTAATACTAAAGTGTCACCCGGAGCCGGCCGCGAATGTATTTTATCTGATCTAAGAGTTTCGATATTACAAACGTAAATATTAAATTACGGTACTGCATTTTTTATACTGTAATTCTAGATTTGGATTTTAACTTAAATAACTACGTATGACAACTCATTTCTAAACTTGTAAATGATTAAGAAATGTTGGATAGACGTATAAGAAGCCTGCATATGTAATTTTAGTTAAGAATTTTTGCCTATATTATGTAAGTGTGTTTGTACACTCATCATACGAAACTGCGTTGAAATAAATATAGATGATACAACGACAAGTATGTTGTATAAAATACATCCCTTGGTACTACTTAAGATGGCACTTTTAAACACTAAAAGCCAGTATCTACTAGTGTCCGACCGAAACTGGTTTCCAGGCCGAAACCGAAACCGAAACCGAATGTTCGGCCGTGGCTTCAGTTTCGGCCGAAACCGAAACCGAAACCGAAACTCACGTGGTCAAGTATGAAATTTCTAAAAATACTGAACTTTGGTGCATTTTACCTATTATTTTGCCTTAATTAGGGCATGAAATGAAAACACAGTATATTAAATTTGTTGTAATCATTTATTTAATACTAGCGACCCGCCCCGGCTTCGCACGGGTGCAATGCTGATACTAAATACACTACAGAAAAACTGTGAACGTTGTATATAAAAACATAGCGGCATGCTCCAGCTTCGCACGGGTATAAAATATATAGCCGGGCGGCCGGCCGGTGCCGCCGCAAACGCTACGTCCCGCAATTTTTAAATCTGTAATATCTTCGAAAATATTCACTTAAATCATACGGTGTAAAGGGCCATATAGATCTATATTAAATGAACAATGTATTCAAGGTATTTAATTGGTTAAGGATTAATGCTGTATTGGTTAAAATCGCTTCGAAAATTAGCCATTATTTGTCGTAAAAAGTAAATGACAAAAAAAAGTTATTGTGGGTTATCCATAAGAGATAGACATATACCATCGCGGACTTTTCTGTAGACCTTTTCAATGTGTATAATACTTAGTACATTATTTTGATACAAATCGTAGGGTTCAGCCTGCGTTTGCAATGTAAGCGGAAAAAATGTAATTTTTTACGACATCACATTAGAAACCTCAAAAATAACAGTACTTCTCCACTATTTAATGGGTGTTATTATACATATAAACCTTCCTCTTGAATCACTCTATCTATTAAAAAAAACCGCATCAAAATCCGTTGCGTAGTTTCAAAGATTTAAGCGTACAAAGGGACATAGGGACATAGGGACAGAGAAAGCGACTTTGTTTTATACTATGTAGTGATAAAATAAAAAAATAATATTTTTAAAATATTCATAATAACAATTTTAATTTTTATTATTTTTTCAAATTAAGTTCTCAGTAAAATCAGTCATCTAAATCAAATCAGTAATTGTTACTGTTACTTTAAATACTAAGTTTTGGTATTTTGAGATCTTTCTCTTTATTAAAGAGTCTTTAATACTTTGGATTGGTATTTGTACTTAGAAGAATAATCAGTCTCTTTTAGGTACCTCTTATATAAAAATAATAATTATTAATTACTATTACACCCAGTTCCAATCTCAACATAGATAATCAAAAATTGTTTCCACCAGCGTGGGTCAACCAACGCTTTGACAGCGTCCGTCAAAGCGTTGCTGAGGAAAACGAAGTTAGGCGAGCGTGAACGTGTGTGAACTAAGTTCACTGAACTTGCGAAATAAGTTTCGGTTTCGGCAAAAGTTTCGGCCGATTTTGGCCGAAACCGAAACTGCGGCCGAAACTTGATTTTTGGCCGAAACTCGGCCGAAACCGAAACCGAAACCGAAAGTTCGGTCGGACACTAGTATCTACATACCTAATACCATGGACCCAATCTAATACTTAAAAGTTAAAATAACACTTACCAATTATTTACTTGTAGTATCGTTAACCCTGTGTCCTGTGCTAACTGCTTTTTCTGGTCCTCTGAAGGGTACGGATGCTGCAACAAAAGATTCAATTAGAATTAAGTAAATTGGATAATTGTATGAAGGAACAAATCGACTTGGATAATTGCTGATTACCCGACAATTAATTCGGGGTGTTTTTATTCTATTGGGCTTGGGAAGGGTTGGTAATTTTGTTATTGTCTGTTTGTTTGTGTGATTGTAGAGTGATCTGTTTTAGTGTGTTTTTGTAAGATTACACAAAGGATTTAAATGAAAGGCTTTTTTAGGATATAGACATTTTATCGTATTGGTTTGTTTCTTGTTGCTTTTAATTTGAGTTTCTCATGCCTTGAAATATATTTATAGCATTTATGACTGATGTATGTATGTATTGCTTTTATAAATATAAACATACCATAATATTCTGGTAATAAGATTTTTAGACAAAATGATGATGAATTGATCTTTCCAATTTTATTCGTTAAATATTTATTTGAACAAAAGCTCAACAAATAATATAAGTACCAAGGCACCATGAACTCACGTGCACCTAATGATATTGGTTTTTGGCGTGAGGCCGATCCCGAGAGATCACCTCTATTTCATGTCATCCTGGTACGCCGCAGGTAGGATGTGTAAATTATTAACGGGTTTTCCTTTGCTCCGGGTACGTGACTTACTCGACTTGCAAAAATAAGGATTCGGAATATTTTTCAAATAATAATTTATTTAAATATTAAGTCTCAATACTTTTGTTAGACTATTTTTGTCTAGTTTGCGTGATTATTCTGCTAAATCCTCAACTGCTCTAAGAATATATTTTCTTTAAACTAGGTACAGTCAGTCAGACACTAGAAAAAAATAACATATTTTTTCCAATATACATATAGAGTTTAATAACTGTCATATTTATGTTCAATCTGTTATATTTATGCCCATTTTTTTGCTTGTGACCTTTCGACCCTTAAGGATGAGTATGAATATAATATTTACAATATTATTCATACAAGGCGTTTACACGCGGTACATTACTTTCGTAAAATCACGAAAGCTGTGTCGTAACAATAAATATAAAAATGACGAGATTTCACTGATAGCGACAGGGCCGGACTCTACGTGAAATTACAGTTGTTTTTATTTATACTTTACAATACAATACTTTTTTGTCGTTCTCAGGTTATTTGGAAAATTATTTTTAGAATGAATTCTTGTAAGAACTTTACCTAATTACCTACTTTGCTCTAGATAAAGATAGACCTTCTTGCTATACAATATATATTCATATTTAATTAATTGTTCAATACATTTATTTATCAGTTTTTTATGGAGCAATATCATCGGAAAGCAATACTACTTACTTGTTAAAATATTCAATTAATTCTCTCTACAATAATTGATTACATATCTATACATTTTAGCTCTGCTTCCAAAAGAAGCCAAGGATATCTCCCTACAAGACTACGCCATTTTCCCCTATAATTTACGTATGTATCTATTATTATAAATACGTTAATTATAAAAACAACAATACATCCCTGTGCGACGTTTTCTGCGAGGAATTGATACGTCACCCGCAGTCGTGTAGCCGACGCATAACGCATTGTCCGAGCACGGCTTTATTATGATTTACTGATTGTGTGTTTGTATGTTTGTGTGTGTGGAAAATATCGTCAAGGAATACTTGTAAAAAAGTGTAGTTAAATTCGTGTTTTCTTGGTAAAACAGGCGACTATAATTGCAAAAGAAATGTAAAAAAATGTAAAGGAAAATCTAGAATTTAATTTAATATTAATTACTACTTTCAAAGAACTTTCTCAATTATTTTTAATCGTTAAATCCGAGATTATTCATAAAGTAGGTACGTCTTCAAAAATTCACAACTTATCAAAGTTTTCTAATCGTCCATAATCACTATGAAAATCCCATCAACGATCCCTACAAAACAGGCATCCCATAAAATAACAAATAAAAATAAAAAGCGTATTTCAGATAATGTATTCATAGTGAAAATTACATGTAAGGAGATATTCCAATCCCATTCTAAGGGGACCCTGATGGGGTTTACGTGTGATTTTATGGGATACTCGTAAAACAATGTTTTAAAATAAATAATAAATAAGTATTTGTATTTGTGTTTTTTGTATGTGTTTATGATATTAAAAAGATACGCAATTTATTGTGAAATGCAAAAAAAGAGGGTTTAATTTAAGTCTTATAATATGCCTAAGTTTAAATAAGTCTACGGAAATAAATAATTAATAAATGCTTGATTTAGAATGAAAATAGTTCTATATCCAGGATTGTAGGTACCTACGTCTTTTTGTTTAAATTATAAGTTATATTAAAAAATTAAGTAAAGTATTTAATCGTAATATCTTCCAGTCCAGTATAATCTAGTCTTTATCATCTACTAGATTTCCACCCGCGGCTTCGCCCGCGTTTTCAAAGGAAAACCCGCATAGTTCCCGTTCCCGTGGGATTTCCAGGATAAAACCTATCCTATGTGTTAATCCAAGTTACCCTCTATATGTGTGCTAAATTTCATTGTAATCGGTTCAGTAGTATTTGCGTGAAAAAGTAACAAACACACACACATCCAAACTAACTTTCGCATTTATAATATTAGTAGGATAAATGCTGTATATTTTCCATCATTCAAAGAAACATCAGCCGAAGAAGACACCTTAGAAATAGCATTTCAAGCTACAAAAATTGTAATAAAATATTTGTATTCACATATCCCCCCGACACCCCATAAAACAAACGCATTCCTAGAATTTATTCGTTTTTTCCAAACGAATCATTCGCCAACTTATGCCGCATATAATCAGCTTTTAATGCGTCGTGAGATTTATGCGTATAGGCTGAAACTTGATATCTTCATGTTTATGAACGTCTGGTACATGGCTCGTTATAATGGTGATAAAATTAACCTTTTAATTTCTGTTTTCTTAGAATTTATAAAAAAAGCAAATAAAATTAAAATGGACATTGGACAGCATAGCATAACCACACAAAAGGTCTATTCCACCAGTTTTTAAAACAGCAAGAGACACAATAAAATATTTGAAATTGTTGTCATATCTGGATAGATAAATACAAAAATTATCGATAAGAGATTAAAATCATCTTATTCCTTATCTTAAAACAGATATACTTAAACAATTTTGTGATTCAATTTGAAATTGGTTATAAAACATGCCGAGCACGCACAAAACAAAACCCAAGACCACTAGTTTTTACCGCGAATGCTAGCAATCCAAAATTTCACTTTTAAATTGCACGAATTCTATACCGTTAAGGGTGGCCACGGAGCGTATTGCGAAATTAAAAATAATTGAGTAGCGTCAGCAAAAAGTCCAATGCCGGCATAAATTTGACAAATCCCGTTAGCGGCCGGCGAGGCAAGTTTATCATTTCCCTGTTTTTGTACACCGTAATAGGCATCATAAATTTTTAATAATGCTTTTTCGATTCCCGACTCTGTGCTTGACGAAAAACTTTCGGCAAAAACCATTTCGCCGGTTTCGCATTGAACAGTTACCAAAATAGGTGTTGCTACAAAATTTTGTTTCAATTTGTTGTAAGTACAAATTGTTTTTGTGCGCTATTGTTTATTGGTTTTTGTATGTTCGTGACTAACATATTTTTTGTGTTTTTCTTAGTTATAGATTATTGTAACATGCGAATATTTATTAAAATAGTAAAGATATCAATATATATTTTAAAATTCAATCAAATTTGCCAAAAAATATACTAAGAGCCGCTGATCAATTTAAAACAAACAACTCAAATTTTGAAATGGCATACAGCTTCTATATTCCAAATCACATCTCACAACAGCATCCGAATCACAATTCGTCTCAAAATATTTATAAACCAATGCAATTACTGAATTAGAAGCATCTTCATCAGGCGCATAAACATCCGATGCATTAGCCATGATTGGTGATCGGAATAATAAACAGGACCTCCCACATTGTGTACTTGTCATTATTATACCACTAGTTGTGTGCTGTGGCTTTACTCGTAATTCGTGAAGCAAAAAAGTCAATTTCTGGTGAATTTTGTTAAACTGAATACGTTATTTTGACGTGAATAAGAATTGTAACTTTCATGTAATATTCGTAGGAATGTATATTTAATATGAAAAAGGAAAGTAGCAAGAAATTCAAATTTATCATATTTCTGCGAATTCATATTTAGAACGCTTTCATATTTCGAATTCATTCGAATTTCAAAATATGAATTTCTGAGAAAATTGAATTCAGATTCTTTACGAGAGATAAAAGTGGTAAAAAACGTTATTCTAGGCAACACATGCGAATGAGTTAGTTCCCAAAGCAACGCGTAATACGGCGTGCATAATTTATAGGCAAGATATGAAAATGTCACGTCTCGCGCGCGAAAAATTTAATACGTCAAGCTGTTACCGACTCCTGGGCTATAAATATTAAAGCTACGCCGAGTTAGCTCTGTTTTGATAGTTTTTTTGGAGATAAGAAAAGAAAAAGTTTCTATTGTGTACGAATTTATTATTCGATCTAGAAATTGTTTCGTTAATATAATTTTTCATCGAGTTTAATAAAAAAATATATTATTACAGAAAGAAGCTGCATTGAACCTTTCTTAAGAATAATAGAAGAAAATTGCCAAAATTCCTTCGTATTCACTTTAGAAACTACTCTACATTGTTGTAAACGCCCTTGTTTTGTTTACAATTTGCTTTTATTATCATTTTGTTATCAAACTATCATTTCCATACACTTCCAGATATTGTGATATTTCCTAGAGAACCCTAAAATCGTACTCTAGAGAGCAACAAGATGATGGTTACGACACACGAAAATCAACCGTTTCTGAATATATTATTGTTATGGCGGATTGTGAAAAACGCGGGAAACCTTTGGGAATGGCGCCTTTCTGAGATTTTATTTAGATATATCGGCTTGATGCTCACTACGCAATATTTTTGAGGGCCCTTGACAGTTACCTGGCTGTGTATTCTTTGTTGGAAAGGGTATATTGGAAAGAAAAGTAAGAAAATAGGTCATTTTATTGTGATGTTAGTCGATCTATTCAATTATGCAAAGGTATTGCGTAATGGTATTCCGGTAATAAAATTACGTCTCATATATTTTTTGGCTGTATCAATTATGTACCAAGTTCCCAAATAAACATAAAAATAAAACGTTTATTTCCATTTGAACCCTTCACTCATGTTATTAAATAGCAAGTCCCTTTTCTAATTAAATAATACATTACCCAAAACAAGACATCAGACCACAAATAGATGTCAAAAAACTAGGGTCCACGGGTAGAGCCCATACGGCCCACCAGGGACCCATAAAGGTAGGTAACCCTATCGAAGATGTGGCAAGATGAATGGTGCTATTCGCCCTTGTGCAGTTCTTGCTTATTTATGTCCTCCTGGTATGCGGGGGACATTATTTTTTATATATCCACACGGAAATTAGATTTATATCTGTGGATTTTTTATTTAACTTTTTCGCACAATGGGAAAAGGGAAATTGGTGTTTTTCGAACAATTTTATTGTTACAAGTTTAATTCTAAATCTTTTTTTAAATACATTAATGCATTAATCAGCAGTGTGAAACAATAGGAAATGTTAAAACATTGTATTAATTGAAGTAAAAAATCAAATAAACGTTAAAAGCGCTATAAAAACTGCTGAAACAAAGCAAAAAGAACACCGGCTCGTAACTAGACACAATCCAATAGTACCAAATAAATTGACATCAAAAACTGCACATTAGGCACAAAGCAGACTGCGCTCTTAATTGCATACCACTGTCAACTTGTCAACGACAAACCAGCACTTTTTATTTCAGGACATTTGCCAATTTTCGTATTTCCACAGCGAAATATCTATAGATAAAGAATTCAGCGGTCCGACCGCATCCGATCCTCTAAATTATGCAAAACCGTAATGGACAACGTTCGTGCAATTTAGTAGCTGAAATAGAGCCTTTTTCGAGTTACAGTACGTCTATATTTGGTAGCTTTTTCATTGACTATAAAAGAATAACATTTTATTTTTTAAATCAATTCATATTTGGCGTGCTATTTGTTTCAACTGTAGAATATGACTGGCCACTATTTAATAATTATAAACAAAAACAAAATTATATCTTGAGGATCGCATTTTTGAAAATGGAATCCGAGCTAACGTTCAGTCGAGTATCGACCAATAGGAACAAAGAGCGTCAAACGGCGATAGGAATCTGAGCGAGCCGGACGTGTTGACGGGCGCTCGGAACACGCAACTGGGTTAGGAAATGAGATAGATGTTCACAACAGTAGTGACGGGCTTTGATGGAATTGGGTGACGTCACGGCACAATGTATACCGTTTTGTGCTCCCCAATACATTGTGCTTGCTAGTAGATTAGATGTATCATGCTGAGATGACAGAATATCTAAGACAATGCAGATTAAGATTGTCTAATTAAAACAAGAAGTTCATTTAATAACGATACGATTATACATCATTGCGTCAACGTATTTTATAAGAAGCACTAAATTTACAACCTCGGCGACATTTAAAATTCAACAAATCACGTTGATGGCGGCAAAATTGAAAATGGGGATAAAAATGAACACAAAGTTGGCAACATTTTACTTGAATGGACAGTAAATAACATCTCGGAGCGGGAAGAGGGAACATTGTAAACAGAGCTTGATGAATATGTAAGTATGATACTTTGCATATCGATTCCGATCAAAGGACGCCGCCGAGCCACCTGCGCCCGCGCAAAATACAACACGAAAAAGTATTCATGAGATCGACGCTAAATGACAGCTCGGAATAGGGTTGACAGTTGAAAAAAATCAGATTTATTAGGGGTTTTCTGGCTTTGTCCTTCGCTTGTATGGGAGCCGGTAAAAAGCGAAGATTGAATTATGTAGTCGCTACTACTATATCAAGTTGAGATACTTGTACGTGTTATTTTCATATTTTCATTTAAAATTGTTTAAAGATTCACGATGTAACTATGTAATAAAAATGTATATGTAACCTGCCAAACATATCAAAACATCAACAATATAACCGGTAAAAATCAAGAAAATATTTGTATTTTGGGCTGTTTTTCTAGCTAAATACATATATGTGAATAACATGAAAATGTATATGCAGGTCAAAAATAATATTATGCTACAATTTTTGAGATCTAAATAACATAATATCCAACAAGAATTTACTATTCAACAATAATTCTAGATCCCGACTTTCACAAACACAATATATTATGAGTGACGTAAGCACATACTTTACATCATCCACAGATAAACGCAAAACGTCATGGAAAACATAAAGCCGGGTCCACACGTTACTCAGCGCATAAAGCTGCATCCACACGACTCAGCACATAAAGGCGCGTCCATACGTAGCAGCGAATAAAGGTGCATCTAAACGTAACTCAAGCGCATATAAAGCTGCGTCCACACGTTACACCACATAAAGGCGGGTGCATACCGCGCGATGATTTACCGCCCTGTGCCCGTCGATAGCCAGATACGGATTTGTCATGCAACTGTTTATGCGGCGCGTGTGATTTTCGTATTTACTAATTTGATTTACGTTTTGTTAATGCTCATTTGTTTAGTGTTCAGGTTTGTTTTGTGATGTGTTATAGTTAGCAATAGTGACTGAGATGCAGTTTATTGATAAAAATTTATAAACATGAGTTTTTACTATCGCTGTTTGTGAAACATCAATAAGACCGATAACCTCGTATTTGACATTATCATCAAAACATCTCATTGAAAGTGACTATGTATATAAAGAGTTATTAATTTACATAAGAAGCTAGATAAAGTCCCATTGCTTATCTTAATTCCATGTAAACGACTACGTCATAACTCCTCACCGTAGTGTTCCATTTTCGAATTACAAAACCGCGCTTTCTCATCAAGATCGCACGTTCGAAATTTAAAATCATCCACAGATAACAAAACTCGATTGCAATCATTCGAGCACATCGATTACTCGCTAGCTCGGAATCGATTATTATTCGCTGGAGGCGCTAATCAATGCTCTGGCAAATTTATGTGCGCTGTTCCTTTGCAATCATTAACACCTTTTATTATTCCGTGTCAATATTTTCACGATTCCACGCGACGTCAATGTTTTTAATGATGAATTAAAATAAAATACACGTTTTTATCTCTAGGGTGGTCAAAGGATACATTTGTTAATGAAATTTATTCATGTTATTGTCCCGCTGTCTGCTTTTGGTGGGCTTTTGTAATTCATCCGAGCTTCTCGATTTATGTGACAGTTTCTCTTTGTAATGTACCGTAAGTTTCTAATAGAGATCATAAGAACATTCCTTACAATAGCATGTAATAAAACCAATTGATTGTTTTATTTTCATCCCATTTCGATAGTCTTCCAAATTAATAATAAGTAAGATATCGTACGAATTAGTTACACATTTATTTGAAACTAGCTGTGTTGGTCTTAGCCTTCCTCGACCTCGGCTATCTAACACCGAAAGAATTTTTCAAATCGGACCAGTAGTTCCTGAGATTAGTGCGTACAAACAAACAAACAAACTCTTCAGCTTTATAATATTAGTATAGATTAAGACCACCTCAACCTTCGAAATATCTTCGCCTTCAAAGCATTTAACACAAACATAACTCCAAACACAATAATCCCAACTAACTAGGACCAGTAAAAACCGCCCCAAACCAGAACATGTAAACGTCAAAGTACACATGTACCCAACACCTAGCGACGTCTTGTAGCCCCGCGGAGCCCGTGTCGGCGCCCTGGGCAGGGCGGAGCGCCCGCCCACGCACGTGACCTCCTGTGACGGGACCTTGTAATTGTAGGTTTGAATGACTAGACCGTTATAGTTTGGAACCACTGTGATGTGTAGAAAATGAAGTCACGTGACTTTTGACTTGTTAGATAGCGTGGTTGATGGGACCTGCTCTATTTATTGGTTTGTATGACTTAAGGAAATCGTTATAGCATGAAAATAATACTGTAATATAAAGAAACTGAAGTAGGTAGATGCTTGTTAGATAGCGTGGTTTGACGGGATCTTGTATAGTTGTGGCTTTGAAAAACTAGAAAGACCTTGAACAGACTTTGATGATGTAAAAGAACTGACAAGCTTGCAGCTTGTCTATCTGTATAAAGGAACATGAAGTCACGTGACCTTTGGTAACTTGATGGTATGGTCTTTGTATATTTACAGGTTACAATGACTAGATGCAAACAGACGGACAAGCTAATGGTATGGGAAGTGCTATGTGACATTAGCACATAATAAAGCTAAAAAGATTAGATATAAAGAGATAAGCAAGCTTTACTGTCTGTGTTTAACACTATACTGGGAAGACTCGTGTGACAGACCTTGACGATGTAAAAAGAGAAGCTTGCAATTTACGCATATATATTATATTATGTTTTAAGGAAATGACGTCACTTAACCTATGTTAAATACGTGTTAGGTGGGATAGTGTTTGAAGAAAGTAAATGTCGGTTCGAATGACTAAAACTTGCTTATAGAAAGTCTGTTTACTAGAAAAACTATTAGGCAGACAAGACGTGTTTTTTAAACTGTTAACTTTAATTTTATAATCACAGTCGTAGATAACCAAACTGCATTTTAACAAATAACAATCGATAACACAAATGAAATTGTGTAATCATCTCTCAAAAACCGAACAAAGGGTTAATTGCGATTCTAACATAATAATTATAGAAACGTACAAAACGAGGGCGAGATAGTTTACATTATTTGCAAACACAAATTGCTATAATCAGATCAGCACCATGGAAGTAACCCCAAGCCCCCAATTACAAAGCACGAGCCCAAAAGATGCTTTTTCTAATCTTCCCACGCGCTTTGTGTGCTCGTAATTATACGTTCAGCGCGGTAATAACACATCGTTTCAATAAAATTGTATATCATTCAGTTTCTTTCCCCGTGAACGCTGATTAGACCCGCCATTTTGTAGGCGGGCACGGCCGGCGGCGGTTTCGTTCCATTTTCGAAAAAACACTAATCGCCAAATCGAGCACGCGCGCGTTTCCGAACGTGTGTTTTTCAAATTGGGAACGTCCTTTCCCGCTATTATTGGGCGGGATTTGACTACTGTCACATTTGACAGATGTGATTGACGCTCATAATGCTCAAGTGCAAGCTTGCGAGTAAGAAACGTATTTATTGAGGACGCGATCGATGTCGCCCGTTCATAGACGATTTGGGAGTCACGTCTCCTCGTTTTAAGGTGTATTTTCCGTTCGAGGCGTTTCGGTAATATTAATTACTGGCTGCCTCGTGGGGCAGATGAGTGCATATTGAAACGTCAAAAATCTGTGTTTCTTTTACTTCTCATTTTCGGTTGGTTCCAATATCCTCCACGTCACGCGCGGGATAGACAACGTCGCTGGGCAGCGTAGTTTTTGGGGAGATGAAATGAATCTGCCTATTTTACAGGAAGTAGCGAAATTGGAAATTCCCATTTCTTTTTCGGCCACCGTTTGAGCGATATTAGTTTCTGTCATTGGTGTTTCTTGCAAAAAAATTCATCGAGGGTTGACAGTTCGGATGATTGTAATTTTGCTGGCGTGCCAAAAAGATCGCTATTCGGGGAAATCCAAGAATATGTTTGAGTTTGTATACTTGGTTGAAAGTACGTATTAATAATAATAAACGGAAAAAGCCACACTTGAAAATCATGTTTAGACGTATTTGAGATTATAAAGCTTTCTCAGTAATACCTGAAGATACATAATTTCATAGACAGACATATACTTTCTGGCAACAAAAGTACGAATTGGTAAGGTACAGCGCTTCCAAAACAGCAACACGTAAAAAACGCAACACGACGTCAGTTTTCCATAAAATACATATTAATACAATCCCTGGTATAACCGAGAACGTTCAGCCAAAAGTTTAATCCAAGAAACGGGGATCATTCATATTCATAGTGGCGGAAGAGGCTTTCACGAAAATGGCTGACTAGGAAATGCATGAATATTAACACGGACCAGGGAACCATAACTATATTAGAGATGCCGGAGCACTGCATGCCAGTAGGGGCACGTTTGAAGTTGCGCCGAGAAATTTGACATTTTGACAGGTCGACGGCGGCCGCCTTGCTACCTCCTGCGCCCCCTGCCTCCCTGGTACTCCCTGTTCGTCTGACTTGTGAATTGTTAATGCATCGGTAATTGATATTATAATTTTGGCCGTTTTACTTAATGGCGGCTTTTAGGGTGTCATGTGATCCTATTGGAGTATGTGGAATTTGATATGTTGTCTTTGTTTCTGAGGCTATTTGCAGGTGCGGTGTTTGCGGGGCTTTATTACTTAAACCCAGCATTTATTATCTGTGAAATTGTTATTTTGATCCTAGAATCAAAAACAAGTTCAAAATAATTTACATTGAACATGTTTTTCTTTATTTCATAACAAAGTCTATAGAACTCTATTTTATCGTAAGTATTAAAAAGTCATCAAAATAAACCCAGTTTCAACGAACGGAACCATTTGTTACACAAAACTATTTTAACACTTAAAACAAGATATATCGCGCCAAAAAAGCCAAACTTCCAAACGACATCTGTGGACACGAATGACACGATTAACTAATCAAAAGTCCGCCCAAAAAGCGGCTACAGCGCTATCAATCTAACATGACGTCTAAAGGAAGAAAAAACCGGTGTAAGATTAAAAGCGCTATTCCTGGCTGGATCGTTTTAAAAGTAAAATTGACACGCGTTTACATGGAAACTGGCTTAAATTGAATTCGGTTCTATTTTATGAGTTTAAGTTTTAAATTTGAATATGGAATATGTTTGAACTTGGAATTATAACATACGATATACCTAATATTTTGAATTTGGAATGATATTTAAATATGTGAATGATCATTTCCTTAATTCTTTCCCCCACATTATACTAAATTTAATCGGCAAACATTTCGCAAATTTTACAAGATGGTAGATCATGACAGAATCTTCAAAGTACGTGAATTCAAAGTGAATATAATCAAAGTGTTTCGTGTGATTAGGCGGTTAACGTGCCGTCGCTGGCGGCCATACTTTGTTCTCTTTTGAGGGTAGCTTTAGATAACATGACAGACTATTTTACCTTTTGCCTTATGGTATATGGTACTATAGTCATGTCATGTGTCACTTGGGAGTAAATGCTTTGTGACTAAAAATATATGTATACTAGGTGAGCCCGCGGGTTACCTCGTGTGTAGGTTGACAACGAGTAATATGTTTTCCAAAATCTATTTTTCATTTAACTAAATTCTTATGCGAAAAATGACTTTTTCGCATCAAAAACCGGATTTATAATAAAATTATCGATATAATGAACGTAAATGTATCATCACTACATAGTATAAAACAAAGTCGCCTTCTGTGTCCCTATGTCCCTTTGTATGCTTAAATCTTTAAAACTACGCAACATATTTAGAAGCGGTTTTGTTTAATAGATAGAGTGATTCAAGAGGAAGGTTTTAGTATATAATTTATTATGTTTTAGACAAAGCGGGCGAAGGCGCCCGCGGTTAGCTAGTCATATAAAAAAGCTTTGTAACTGAAAATTTCAACTACTTATCTAGAAATCATTACTTTTTCTATTGTTTCTGTTTCTTCCATCCTTTTTTCCACAGCCGAATAATTGATTAATATAGTATTTTAATCAACCTACCAAAATTTACAAGAAATAATCACACACGCAGTACCGCAAATTTTACAATAAACAATCACACACACGACATAACAGTCAACCCTTAACAAATTGCTACCAGTACATTATTATTGCAATGACCAAAATTCCCAATAAGCCAGTATTGCAGAACCAACATCGCTACAATGATGAGTCCAATCAGAAGACAATGGGAAGCCTTCCGAGTTTCAGCTAACAATAGAGGTGCAAGTTATAAGCTGTAGCGTCGTCTATACATGGTGTGAAGTATCAAAATTGGTTTAGTAGTTCGTGAGATAAGCCGGTACAATCAATATTTGCATAATACTTGAAATAATGTAGCTATTCGTTACTCAAAAGCATTAGGTACTAGTTTTCAGCAGCTTCGCCTGCTTTGTAGAAGCTTAACAAATGATATACTAAAACCGAAACACTTTATCTATTAAAAAAAACTCATCAAAACCCATTGGGTTATTTTAAAGATGTAAGTTACATAAGGACGGAATAACGATAAAAAAGCGACTGTGAAATTAACACGGTTTTATTATTAAAGTTTTATATTATAATAAAAAAGAATTAACGAAATCCGTTCACAATTGGCGATTTTTATTATATAGAAGACTAGCTTCCGCCCGCGACTTCGCCCGTGTTGTGTTTTGATAAAAGGTAGCCTACGTTCTTTCTCAGGGTCTAAAGATTGTCTGTGCCAAATTTCATCAAAATCGGATGAGAGGTTTAAGCGGGAAAGCGTAACAGACAGACGGAGTTACTTTCGCATTTATAATTCCTATCAGTAGGGATAGATAGTGATAATGACTCGCTACATCTCATCACTTGCGGCCAAGTATCTCCCATTCCGATAGTCCTGTCACAGAGTGACGGAGTGCGCCAGTTATCGCTTCCATTGTGCATTGTCTGGGTTATATACTTTTACTAATTACGTGTGTATACAGTTGGGTGTTAGAAGGATACCTAATGCCGCTATGAAATAGAGTTTGATATTAGAAGGAAAATCATACTAATATTATAAATGCGAAAGTTTGTGAGTATGTTTGTTACACTTGCACGCAAATATGTACTACTGAACTGATTACAATGAAGTTTGGTATGTAGGTAGCTGAAGACCCACAATAACACGTACGGCTTTTATCTACTGGAAAACGCGGGCGAAAAGCTAGTGTAATTTTAAAAGAAAAAGAGTTTGTATGAAAGTGTCCAGTACTTTTACCTCCTTCAAGTTGTACTTTTGTTGTTTTATGTTATGTAAAATTACCAACTGTGCCTTACGGTTTTACCCGCATTACTTCGCTCCTATTGGTCCTAGCGTGATGTGATATAGGCTATAGCCGTCCTCGATAAATTGGCTATCTACAACTGAAATCATTTTTCAAATCGGAACAGTTTTCGAGATTCGCACGTTCAAAGAAACAAACAGACTCTTCAGCTTTATGTATTAGTAGGTATACATTAGCCTATTCCTTACGATTTAAGTAATTTGTTGTTCCACATCGATAAATTGACCCTACACTTCTAATACTACATCTACTAAATAAACCCAATTCTTTATTAGTCTTCAATTTAAAGTCTAGAATGCCCTTCGTGTAGACAATAGTTTAAAGATAAAACCCTGACTTGCGATTGGCCAGTCGCCAGCCGTCTGGCTTTTGATTGGCTGGTGAAAGTACGTTTGGGACCTGGATAGAATACTAATTTATTAAGTAATTAATTGTATATAGAGCTTGTGACACAGAGAAAACGTTATAAAAGTCAATGTCGATTTGTGTGTAATGGTGATTACAGTGAAAATTGTTATGAATTGTTATAGGTACTATTTTACTAATAAGATCACCTATATGTAGATGTATTTTTATTTAATTCTAAGGTACATATTATGGCAGTTCTATGTGTCTATGGCAGGCAGTGTTTATGAGTTAGAGAATTTAGGGACATATTTTGAATATGCCACTCTAATTCAAAACTGTCGTATTAGTGTACAATTAACAAGTGCTCATAACAGTCAATTATTTTTCATTAATATTGGTGTTGAAGTTGACAACTAGAATGCCTTTTCTACTTCTAAAATTCACGAAGATATTTCATAAATCCGGTCTTTTAACCTCCAAAAGAACCTATTTATTTATGTTATTATACCTACAATGCTATAGAACCGAAGATTCCCAGGAGAAAGTCTTGTAAATCAAAGCTGATCGTTTCACAATACCAAGAGATACATCAGATACATCGCCGGCGGTCGACATCTCAATCCTGCAGATTGTATCTTACCTTTAATCGACCTGTATGAAAACAATATTCAATAGAACTGCCATTTTATGCTTTCCTAGTATTTTTTTTATTCTGCAATCTTAATTTTTGTGAGATTTTGTGTTTTTCGAGTTTAAGACTTGTTATTTATTTTAATCTTAAAAAGTTTACCGTATATATCAGTTTAAACAAATAGGTACAGTTTAAACAAATAGGTAGGATATTATAATAAATACGATTCAGATCTATAACAAGCAAAGGTCACACTATATTTAATAATAATTAATAAAATAAACATAATTTTATTACTAAAGGATTTATTAAACTGCACACAAAAATTTTCTATCTTTTTATATGGTATTACTACTTACAAAAAATACGTTTAAAAATACGAGTAAAAGCATTTTAACATCGCAATTTTCCACCAATTCTAGCCCCTACATGGACCCCGAACCCAGCGAAATCTAATCGACATAAAAACTTCAAATAAATCCAGCCCAGACGTAAATCTAGACGGATTTTTAATGTGCCTAAGTGCTAGGTAATTTAGTAGGTCCCAGGGCTAGACCGGAGACTGCAGGCGTGGCGGAATTTTAAGACTAGGTATATGATAAAGTGCGCTTGGCGTAACTCCACTGTCAAAGGAAATGGTAGAGAATATTGTAACAACATTTTTCGTAATCTGTGGTGAAGATATATGTTGTGCTGTGATGGAGAGCATGTGGCATGTATAATAATATTATATTTTATCTTTACTTAATATTAAGCTGAAGAGTTTGTTTGTTTGAACGCGCTTATCTCAGGAACTACTGGTGCGTTTTAAAAAATCCTTTCGGGTTTAGATAGCCTGTTTATCGAGTAAGGCTAAGCTATAATAATTCAAGCTAAGACATGCTAAGACCAATAGGAGCGGAGCCATAGAAATCTAAATAACAAGATACTGTTATTTAGATTTCTATGAGCGGAGCAATGCTGGTAAAACCACGGGGCACACGCACAGCCAGTACTATATAAAAATATAACTTGAAAATGCATCTTAATACATCTCTAACTTGTTGAACTAAATTATTCTCTAATTTTTGTCGTAATAAGATATCTCAGAAAATAGAAAATATCAAATACTAGCTTTCCGCCCGCGGCTTCGCCCGCGCTTTGAAAGAAAAACCCGCATAGTTCAAGTTCCCGTGGGAATTCTGGGTTAAAACCTATCCTATGTGTTAATCCAAGTAACCCTCTATATGTGTGCTAAATTTCATTGTAATCGGTTCATTAGTATTTGCGTGAAAGAGTAACAAACCCACACACATCCTCACAAACTTTCGCATTTATAATATTAGATAGATTGGTAGATGAAAAGGCTAGGCTTTAAGGATATACATATTTCTTGTTAGACAAATTTGTTTTGGCTTACAATATAGGACAGTAATGTCCTACTTAAGGAACAAGGCAAGAGGTAAGAAAGGTTACATATTATATAGAATGAAATATTCAGGTATTAGTTTCTTTTCACGTTGTCATTGAGTGAACAAGGTACATTCTAGGGAAGCGCGCTCCATCTTAGGCCACATCTCAGCTTACCATCAGGCGAGATTGTGGCCAAGCGCTTCCCTATTGTACAATAAAAAATCCCATCGCTATTATAGGTAATTTAAAAATGTGCCTATATAGTTATATCTGGTTATTAAAATTTATATTATTTGTTAGAGCTTAAAAAACATAATTTGGTAGTCGTAAATGAATTTTTTACGAACGGTTATAATACTTTACAGTTTACAGTCTTGTCAATCATAACTCAATATTCAGAATCTCAGACAAAACCTTGCTCCAAGCTATATAAAAATGCCTCAAAATAACGTTCACAATTATAAAAATACCGCGACGTATACAAAACAATTACTTAGCGTTGCAGACGAAGGGGGGGTGGGTGACCCGTGGGGAGGGGGGGATCTGAAGCCATTTTCATAATGCACCGGTTCGCTTCCTTTAAACTTCATACTTTAAAATAATTCAAGTTCCTCCTTTTTGCTAGCTAGTGTTGGGAGTAATTGTAGAATGTGGTGTGGTCTTCTGTCTATATTTTTAGATAAAGATTAGGCTTTTGTCTCAAGCTGAGGCAGTATACTACTAATATTATAAATGCAGTAAAGATGGTATATTATGCTCGTTACTCTTTCATTAAAAAAAGCTACTGGACGGATTTCGATGAAACTTTACGGTAGTATAGGTTAATCATCAGAATACACGTGAGTGTAAAATACTTATTTTGTTTAGGTGAAACCGCGCTGCACAGCTAGTATTCTTATAAGAGTCTCAAATCACCTCTAACTATAAAGTTATTCAGCTTTGGTCTACATCTACATAATCGCTTTCAAATTTCTAATCACCAGTAACTAACACAAAAATCAACACAAGCCACTACCACACCACGAAACCGCATCAAAAGCTAGCCAGCAAACAATCAACCCTATTTATTTAATTTTAATATATTTGCATGAATACACCGTGCGTCGAGCTGATAATGGAAGCTCTTGACTTATGACCTCACTGGATATAACGTGATATTCTCAATTTCGCTGTAAATTCAACTGAATTTATATTATGATTATAAGTTAAATGTGTATGAAATTACGTGGTTGAATGTTTTGATAAAGTGTGTTTTGTCAATCGGTAAGTTTTAAGGAGAATCGGTAGCTAAAATATAAGAAAACTAGTAATATAGATTACAGATTTTCGTATTTGTTGTTGTTGTGCTTGAAAAAAATTAAATAATCGCGACTCTACAATTAATTCGTTTTAGTCTATGAGAGTAATTTAGGCCAGTTTAATTTTATATTGGAGATCTGTCTGTCTACATGTCATGTTAGGATGTAGACTTAACATGGACTCTAAATCAAATTTTTGCATTGTTAAAAATATTTAAAACTAAATAACAATTTTATTAACTCGTTTCCACTGTAATCCCCGAAATCCAGGGGTAGTTTTTACCCCGAATCTCATTACGTAAGTCGTGCTTACATAATTTGTACCAGGAGGCCAGCCGGGCCAGGAGCTTAGCTAATCAGCGCCGCCGGCCGATTGCCCCGGACGCGATAACGTCCGCGCGATTAGACATGCTGACCGCTCCTACACCCCTGCCGCCCTGGTACCCAGTTGCGAACTTTAATCCCTTCGGACGCGCAATGTTGTGGAAATTTTGGGATAACTTAGTTAAATAATTGTTATATCGAATTATATTTTAAACTCCTAAACTCTACCAACTCTACATAAAGTATGACTTTTCTTTCCAATGCCTTAAGTTACGAGTCATGAAAAACTGTTCAGTAGTTTCAGAGTTAACAATTCATACATAACAACTATGAATTGTAAGAATCATCTTGGTGTTAAGAATCGGTAAAAAAACAAAGAGAGAAAGATTATTACACATAAACTTTTTAAACACGCGCCAAAGGTATTAAAACATACAAGAAAAGAACTATGCAATTACAATCTTTACAATTGTCTAAAAACCTTTTAAATAAATCCACAGCATAGGTCGGGCTTTACCCAGATATATGGCAAAGTTAAGATGTGCATCTAAATAGCCCCCGCTAACTTTAGATTACTTGCAACTGCTGGAAAAGTTGTGCGAAAAATTCCGTTCCGCGCCAATTTACTGCGGAACTTGGAAGGAAATTACGTTGTGATCACCGTTGTGGATGGCCTGGCCTTATTGGTCCCTTTGTATACGACAATCTATGTATAATTATGGCTATTATAGCTCTATGTACCTATAAGGAAATGTCTGTTGTATGCACTATCACTACATAGTATAAAACAAAGTCGCTTTCTCTGTCCCTATGTCCCTTTGTATGCTTAAATCTTTAAAACTACGCAACGGATTTTGATGCGGTTTTTTTTAATAGATAGAGTGATTCAAGAGGTAGGTTTTAGTATATAATTTATTAGGTTTTAGACAAAGCGGGCGAAGCCGCGGGCGGTAAGCTAGTGCATGTTACAATATTTTTGGCAGGTAAGATCTTGAAGTTCAAATTTCGACCGGTCAAAATTTGATAAATATTGCTATGAGATGCTAAATTCTTATTGCATTAAAATTCTGTAATTTAATAAAAAAATGAAACTGATACCTAATCAAACATCAAAAATTAGGTAAACAGCTTTAAAAAGCACAAACAAAGAATTCATATTCATACACTATTTCACAGCAATTGAATAACAACGCTAATCACAGAACAAAGGCTGTACGCCTGTGCCCATAACGAGCGAACTTCGTCAATAAGCACGCATAATTGCGCCAGGACAAAAGTTACTCCAGTACGACCAAAATGTACAAAAGTTACTTTAGTTTGACCAAAATCCCTTTGATATCGGCACAAGCATCACCCCTGGTCGTTTAGATAACAGTGGGATCAAGTCTCCACTGGTCAAGGGTGTTTTTCATATTTTGATCTTTAAATTATGGGCGGCACGTTTCTGGTTGATTTAAAATTATTAAAATAGGCTTTACCGCCTTTTATCGTGGGGATTGTGTGCGGACGAACGTTTTAATGGGACATAATACTAGCTTTTTAACACACATTTGTGTGTATTTTGATGATGAATCAATTACACTGACAATGCCCCCGGCATTGATGGTGTGTATGGGCGACGCAGTACACTTTCCATCAAGTGACGCGTCTGCTGTTGCCTCCTCTTATATAAAATAAATAAATAATTACGTCAAACGACTGAACCGATGATGAAATTGAATTTAATAGTATAAAAGTAAAATATAGGCTATTTAAAAAATTTAAGACACCCAAAATCTATATACTTCTTCACGACAAGCGAAGTCATAATTAAAACTATAACAAATCTCGATTTAAACCAGCAGATAAACAGAAAATAAATATAAAACAAGGAATAATTGTAATTGATTTTATATTATTATTTTATGCAAATGTAATGGAAGGAACATGTAGCGATAGCCCGCTCTCATTAACGGACGTCTTGCTTTTGTAATTTTCACTGTACCGATAATGATGGGATTATTTTAATCCGCTAGTAGGTATTTATATTTCCTTAGGTTGATTAGCGATTTTAAAAAGAATTGAGGTGTCATTTAATAATTAATATCAATTTATTTTTTACAAATACACAATGGGATAAAAAGTATTTTATGTCCTTCTACAAAGTACATACGATCTATCTTTAAATCAGACTTTATCCAAATTTGCTCATTGATTAAGGTGTAATGTTGGAACAAACGGACACTGTTTTAATGCGCAAATCGAATGCCTATTACTAAAACTAAAATCTATAAAATTGATAGAAAAAAAGGAAATTGTATTATTTACATTAAAACAACTTGACCTATAGATATCTCATGTTCATAAAAAATATATTGGACCCACATTAAATGATTGCAACAGCCTCATAAATAGAAATTCACACAAAATCACTTGAAAACAATACAAATATTTATTTGTATCCAAAACAAAATTTAAACTGCAAACAAGTCAACCCTTACACTTACCCCTAAACTATAGAAGGGTTCATTTTGTCATTAAATATTCATTGGATTCGAACCCGCTATCTCTGTGTATAAATTGTTTAAGTTACGTGAGCTATTTTTTTATTTGCGACAACAGGGAAATGCTGAATAATATATGATGGTAGTTTAAGGTTTTTTAAGTGAAAAAAAAAAACGAGCGAAAATATGAAAAAATCAATGAACTTGATATAGACCGTCATAATTAGTGGTAAAACAAATTTTACAAAAATGTTGATATGTTTGATACTTAGTTAGGCAAAACCACTGGACACATTTCGATTAGATTCGGTTCATAAATAATAGGTAGATTATTTCTTTGTACACTGTCCGCTGAACAAAAAATAAATTTTCGGTAAAAATGTAGGTATCTTGTTTATAATGAAAGTATTTTTAAGATCCGTCAGTACTATATTATTAAGACATTATAAGACTAGTAAATATCCCGGATCCGCTTATGATTAATGCCTTTAGGATAGTCGTATATTGCGATGGCCTGAAAATAATGTCTTCAAGTATATTAAGGTAGCAGGTGCGAACAAGTAGTTTTAGACGCTATAAATTCTTTATTCAAATGTATTAAACACTACTGTTTTACCCGGCTTTGAATGTAAATAAAATGGTTTTCAAGTGATCTGTTTAATATAATTAGATTGAGTAAAAAATGTGTTTCTAAAATGGAACATTATGCGTTAAATGATTCGATTTTAATGAAATATGTAGCTTAATGTTTGTTTGTAAAGTGAAAATGAAAAATAAATAAATAAAGTTAACAAAATTTCACTCATACACAGACAGACAAATTTTCTATAATTTTCAATATATTCGTATTAAAAATTAAAATCACATAAAAATTTGAGATTTATTTTCTGTTATTTTAAAATTGGCAAAAATTCGAATTAAAGATAGAAAATAATAATATATTTATCTGGTACTTAAATAGTCACACAGTTTTTTTTTTCAAAAAATGTAAAAAAAATCATTTTTCTCCCTAATAGTTTTCCATTATTGATTAATTCCATAATCTCAGTATAATCCGATATCGGTTAATTAATACTTGTCACAGATACTGTTTGCGAGGGTCGCGGGTTCGGTTCCCTTTACGTTTGTTTAGGACGAAAGGGTTAATCTATTTGGCTAGTACTATATCGCTTGTTTTTGGATTTTGTGCCATAGTGGGGTAATGGGGTGGTATTGTGTCACAAACTGGGGCATAGTAAAGGCTTTTTATAATTTTTTCAGTATTAAATCACATTGAGCTATTATTACTACGTATGGAGGAGACACCACGAACAAAATCTGTGCGACAAGCGCGGCGGCGCGGGGCGGCTAGTGAGTCATAGATTAAGCGATGTCATCGACTCACCGCTATAGAGGCGAAACTTTGCAAATATTTTGCTTATTACTTATCAATTAAGAACAATCAATGTAACAAAAAAAAATAATCTAATAAATAAATTATTAATAAACTTATCATTTAAAAACTTTTCAATTAAAACCAATCAATGTAACAAAAAAAAATTGATATCTTGTTTCAAATAATATCCACAGTACAAAATTTTTTAAATGTGTAAAATTATTTTTTTCCACTATAAAAATTTACGTCATCTAATATTACTATCTAAACATCTTTCATACCCAATGCCGTTTCTTAAATTTTTAGTCTATGACAAATGACGCAAAATGGCGCCCGCCAAAAATTTAGCTCGAACCAAGTTTTAAAAATGATTATCTAATTAATTACCGATGAAAAGTTATTTCTTTGCACTTTGCCGCATTACTTGAATTATAAGTGCAATATCGCAAATTCGCAACACACTCGAGGGCATATTTGATGAGTTTCTTGGTTTTTTGCTTTAAAACAAACAAGACATGAACGCAACCATCGCACTAAAGCGACTGAGTGCAGTTAAGCCATATGGCTTATGTTGAGCGGAACATATGTGATGTAGGTGGTGTCGTCTCCATATGTATATAATATCTCAATGTTTAATCATAGATATATAATAGTGTAGTTTCAAGATGATTGATCTCAAATACTATTTCTGTGATATTTTACTAAATAATTTATTAATTCTGTCACATATTTATGTTGTCATTAGTATTATTTAGGCTTTTAAGATAATATGTATATACGTAACAAAAAAAAAATAGCGTGTGTGCCGAGCACACGTGTTAGAAGTGAAACTTCTTTGAAAGATACCTAAATCGCCATGACGTGACGGTATTGCCATGACATGACCTTGAAAATTAACTCTCAACGCGCCTACAGAAGTTTCACTTCAAAATCTAAAATCTAAAAAACATAAAAAGTAACATCCAACAGAATCGAACTCCGTACCAAAAACTCGTTACCGTACCGTCTCGTTCTATTTCCTGCAGAAACGTATTTCCTGTCCGCGGAAAAATTCCCGGGCAAAATGAAATAGTCTCCCGGATACCCGGATGTCGGGTGTATGTTAGCCTTTTCGTTGCTATTGAAATACTAGAGTTTGAACGTGACATCGTCTGTATCTATACTAATATTATAAAGCTGAAGAGTTTGTTTGTTTTTAATCTCGGGAACTACTGGTCCGATTTGATAAATTCTTTCGGTGTTAGATAGCCCATTTATCGAGGAAGGCTAAGGCTATTTATCATCACGCTAAGACCAATAGGAGCAGAGCAATGTGGGCAAAACCGTGGGGCACAGCTTGTTCATTATATGACAGCACTTTAATAATAGTATAACTACTTATTATTAAAGTGCAATATTTAAATTAAATACTTTGTATGGAATTGCGTAATACCATACCTACACTTATATTTCTCGTTATATTATCTCCTCTTACCTATATATAATTGTAATTTAATTCTTGGAAATCAATGAATAATTTGATGTGAAAATTAAAATAAACATAATATTTTATTATTATCCCGTATTGTATTAAATTGCTACTATGTTAACTTAATAATACTTTTAAGTAATTATACTTTAGATAATATTATTGTATTGCCAAAGAATAGGTGATGTTTGATTGATTGCAAATTTTCAAAAAATATAAATTATTACAATTTATAATAACGAATTATTCACAAACCTAATAGGTAGAAGTCTACGTGAATATTAAAACCCGTTCAATAAGAGTACAGTAAAATAAATTTTAAGCATATTTTAATTAGAATTTCCAAGGAAAGAATACACAACACTGAAGTACTAAATCGTTCGTGTTACTCCACATAAACCATTGTTTGTGTCACCAAAAAACCTACAACTTAATTCCTCTATACCCGGCCTTCCAATATTAATAAATTCTCATTTCCCGGATTCGTATGCTATTTGCCCCGGACTTCTCAGAGTGAAACTTACGAGTTTCCCTTACCCTAAATAAAGTAGAAAGGGACGGTGTTTTGAGCGAAAAACGAAAATTGACTCATATTTCGCTTTCCACTTTATTGGATTAATGGTGGGATGGATAATTTCTAACGGTTTAAACCCCCTTCGGATACTCTCTCTTTATTATACGACCTATCTCGCCAACAGCGCAGAGAAGAATGCCGCTATTCAAATAGAATTCTTTTTTCAAAATGTTGAATTTAAAAAAGGAATCGTCCGGCCAGCAACAAGCGATGTTGCCGCCACAAAAGACATTAATATAATTCGTCATAATTATTTATCATTGTAATCCTTGACATTATTTTATGTACATGTATGTTAATTCGAAGCGAGAATCAATTTATTTCTCACCTATGCAACTTTATAAATCGAATGCATTATCATATAGCGGCATTACCATAAGAACTACCGGTTCTGTGCTTATTAAAAATTATTATGTAGTCGCTCGGGGAGACCGTCGAGGCTTTATAAATAAAACGTATCTTCGAAACACGAAACAATCAAACCCATCCAGCTTTGATCTCCGCGACTTTCCCATCATGACATCCATAATCATAAAGTACCAGGCGCACATAGCACACAAAGTACATAAATAAAGTATAAATTCTTTGCTTCCATTCCGGCGCGGTGCCTCTCAAAGCGGGCTACGTAACACAACACCGCCTAGGAATTCCGTGTTTCGCCATCTCTCCACGTCTATGATGTCCTGGTACTTCTATTAATATTAAATGTCACGTGAGTTATGTTCGTGTGTGAAACGGAGCGTGATTTTTGGAAAATGTATTAGAAATTTTGCCTCGAGAAAGGTGAGGAGCGTGTTGAGTCAGTTTTGTTCGGTGCCTTTTCCCTACTCATATATTATTTACATGATAAACATGCGAACGGGTTTTTATTTATTTTGCTATCTCGCTAGTTTTGCGCTGTCTCTTCATTTGCATGACGTTTGACACTTAATTATGACCTATGATCCTTCTTGAAGTTTTTTGTCCAAAATTTACAGCCAATAAAAAAACATTTAAATCTCGAAAAGCATTTTTCTATTCCATCTGTCTCGAAATATTGGTACCGTCTAAAAGATTTGTTTCCAACCAAATCTGCGAGAATGCTCACCAAAAACTATTTTATCAAATTACAATGTAATACACGCCGCCGTCGCGCGTAATACAGTTAATCATCAATCCAAGAAGATTGCTACAACTCCATAACGTTTCATACGTGT
The DNA here is from genome assembly GCA_907164665.1 of Colias nastes. Taxonomy (NCBI): domain Eukaryota; kingdom Metazoa; phylum Arthropoda; class Insecta; order Lepidoptera; family Pieridae; genus Colias; species Colias nastes. The sequence continues at coordinate 21,801 of CAJQZM010041441.1, read as the reverse complement.
CGTGGCTCCCCAAGACATAATATTGAATAACGTCGCGTCCCAAATCCCACCTTGGGACTTTAAGCCCTTTCGGGGGGCTAAAAATAATTATAAGGCTGAGGTAATCCCGGGACTCCCTGCTGCTTCTCTGCCATTGTTTTTGCCTTAACTACGCGTTAGATGATGTAGAACAGCTGTTATGGATTTGGTTGATTGATTGGTTCGAGCAGGTGACGATTTTGAACGTTAGCTTCACAATTACTTGGAGATTAGTGGAACTTTAAGTTGGATATTGAAAGCACTTACTATTCGATCATGATTAGAAATAGATAAATAAGAGTGTACAATATCAATGGCCACGAAATATACTCAACAAAATTCGATTTGTCTTACATCTTTTTATCTATCTATTCCTCCTACATTTCCTACCGTTGCTAAACAATTCAACGTTCAAACATTTCTCTGCTCTGAAACTAGCGTTACAAAATGCAAGAGTCTCGTGGCAGCAATGAAATTCAAACTTATTTGACATGCACGGGCCGGTCAAGCCAACTTGACATGCACACCGGTCGCGGACAATCGGGTTGTTACAAGTTACAATATAGCACCGCGCTGAATATCAATGTGACCACGAACGGATATCGAGATAACTCTTTTCGGTATATTTTTGGTGTTTATTTGCGTCATGTTGGATTATTTGGAAAGTCTTACAAATCGTGTTTACAAATATGGGTATGTAATGATAAAGAATGAAAATAATTCTATTATGGACACATATTATAACTGAATAATTATAAATAAGTAGCAAGATTCAAAGATACCAAAATCGTCACCTTGCTTCATGACGTGACAGTATAGCCATGCCGCGACCTTGAAATTTTACTCAACGCGAACTAAAGAAGTTGCACTTCCAAAATCAAATTCTTTCCTCCTTCTAAACGAACACTTATCAAAAGGATAGTCCATCAAGACATTAAAAAAGAACAACCACGTAAGCACGCGAATTAAAGATCGTAACATCGATTCCATTTGTAACATTTGAGGCAATCAGCGCAGTGTCGGTGGCTACAGGTCGCCGGCCACAATCCAATATTACCGACGTGACAGTCGATATAAAATGGACAACCGAATCTGAATTGCCGCCATTTTGACACCGTGTGGTCTCAGGAACAGCTGTTAATTAAGAAAGATATTCGACGTGTGAAGTTCATTGATGAGTGGAGGATTTTTGGCCTGGTTTTGTAATTAGAAGTATGGACAAGGGATAAGAACTATACATGAGTTATGTGTATTATTAATAGATGGTGTGTTTGGAATTACACAGGTGCAACTAGTTAGAGGAATATAGGTCTAATATTCGAATGGAAAGGCTTGAAGTACATCGTATCGCCTTCAAATGTTTGCACGAAAATTTTGATAATCATAAATAACGCGAGTCAATACATTCCGCTTCGTGATTGATGGTTTAAAAAACAAACATTAGCATAAGACGTAACAGTGTCGAGTGTCGCGGAGTTGGGTGTAATTTCTGGAATGGCTCCGAGGTGGGCGGGGTGCGGGGCGCGAGGGGTAGGGGGTGCAATTTCATTACCGGTCCGGATCTGCGGCCATAAATCACCAAGCCCCGAAGAAGGCTCTGCCGTTCAGGTGACGTCTCCGCATTTCTGTTTTCCGAATACCAAAACGGAGTTTTAATTGGAAAGGAAGAGCTCTAAAATCGCGGATTTATTCCAATTCAGCTTCCGAACTCTAAAAATCTGTTCCGCTGTGCGAACTTTAAAAACTGACAATCGAATTAGGGAGCTTTTAGCCGCGCGTTTTTGTCCCGTCTCTGGCCATTACGGCACTCCAAATTACTTATAATTGCTTCGTTTAGCGGTAAGTGCTTTCATTACGGGCTGGCGGTCGCTTCCCGCGGACGTGTCAACCTTCTAACATCTAGAATATATTAAACAGAATACGCTGTTGTGCTATTTGGAAATAGTTTACGCGATCGTGTATAGATTTTTCCAGTCGTATGACATTTATCGATTTCAGAGTCAAATAATGATTTGATTTCAAATTATTGTTTTTCTTAAACTAGTCAGTGTAATTTTTAGTTTTCAAATACAAATTTATCGGAGATACAATACAAATACTGTTAATTGAGTGTTTTATTTTAATAGTGTTGAGTGTCGAGGGAGATTTCACCTACAAGATAACCCTAATTTGCGTTTTTCAACATATTTTCCAAATAAAAAAGCACTTACCGTTAAATGTTGAAAGAGCCACGCCCGGAGGATATTGGTGGCTACCTTCGGGAAGATTCCCCGTTTCTTCTGGTTCTTCTTGCCGTTCGTGTCGTCGTCCTCCTCTCCCGTTCCCTCCCCGGAACCGATACTCGCGTTGCTTGCATCCCCTGTAAAAAATATAATATTAATTTAAATTATAGTATTAAGATTTCATTTTTTATCTACACACATCCGTAGAAGTCCCTTGTTTTTGATAAGTTCAAATATCACTACATAGTATAAAACAGTCGCTTTTTCTGTCCCTATGTCCCTATGTATGCTTAAATCTTTGAAACTACGCAACGGATTTTGATGCGGTTTTTTTAATAGATAGAGTGATTCAAGAGGAAGGTTTTAGTACATAATATTTATTATATTTTAGACAAAGCGGGCGAAGCCGCGGGCGGAAAGCTAGTACTTAATAAGTGGTAAATAAATGAGTTTTATTTTCACGTGGCATAAAATATATTGAGTTTTTTGTAACTTTCTATAATAATGATAGCATAAAAAGACTAAAAAGCCATCTAACTTCAAGTCTTGTTTTATGTTATTTTAAACACTAGCGTAGGTTTCTTATCAGCTATCTCTAATGTCTATGGCCATATTAACGTTCTGAAGCCTATCTGACCGTACAGACGCTCTCATCCGAATGATTCACTGACGATAATTGCGACTGCTTTTTCACCGAGATACAATCGAAAACAAATCGTCTCCATTTGCAAGTTATCCAGGCAGATTCAATTAACATTAAAAATAGGAACAGCATCAGATAATACATCATCCACGTATCCGTTGAGAACAAGACAGTCGCGACAAATTTCAGCGTAGCTCATTAAAATAATGTGTTAATCGTAACGTTAGGAGCGACGGAGATATTTCGACGTTCTTATCAGCTGTGCGTCTGGCATATTAATTAGAAACGCCAACTAGTATTTATTTAATCACCTGCCACACCGCTGATTCCTATCTTGCGTATATAGGTACACTTAATTAATTCTTGGTGCGTCGCGCTGTACGTGTCTAGTTCGCTATTTGTTGCAGATTCTCTTGTTTTCCGCGTTTCGCTTATAATATATCTATCAAGTGCCTTCGAAGTGGCACGAGAGCATATTTTTCCCGTATTAAAGATATCACGTTACACGTAGATGAGCGCGATAGTATTGGGGTATCATGAAGTAACGAGTTTCGTGTGACAATAGAAATAGCTTGTTTATTCAGACACTAGCTGTGCCGCGCGGTTTCACCCACGTGGCTCCGCTCCTGTTGGTCTTAGCGTGATAATATATAGCCTATATTACTCGTGGATAATGTAGCTTTCGAATGGTGAAAGAATTTTTAAAATCGGTCCAGTAGTTTATGAGCCTATTTATTACAATCAAACAAACAAAGTTTTCCTCTTTATAATATTAGTGTAGATAAAGACGAAAGCGACGCTAGAGCACAATACAAAGATACGTCTGTTTTTCTGAATAATTAATGCGAATTTCACTTCGGGAATGTACGGAGAACAAAAGCACACGATAAACAAATTAGCGTGCACTGAGCTACATCAAATATTCATTGGAGGAATAACAAATCGAATCAGCAAGCGGGTGTGAGCTCCGTCTTACTCCTGCACTCCTTGTACTCCGATGTTAATAAATAAAAAAATCCAAAAGCAGCACGTTCCAATTGTTTCTGCTTGTTTGCCTTATTTGGACGATTTTATTGTCCTTTTTCCTTTAAACAAGCGACTTAAATTGTTAGAACAGTTTTTCTTTCCGTACGTTTCTATATTTCATTGAATCGGATGTTCGGTGAACGTGAGCAATTGGTGTTTTGTTTTGTTTTATTGACTACCTTGTAGCCTCATAAATGGTTAGGTCTGGGATTGAGGTATTATTATCTATTGGACAATGACAGTTTGATAAAAACAAACGAATGGCATGTTTGTGGTGAAGAACAAGTCACATTTACAACAATAAAGTAGTTCAATTTCATTAAAAATAAATTTTCTAGACACATTACTAGTCATTAGAGAACGCATTATAACAGAGTTCTACAAGGTTCATATCCAGGACCGGTATTATAAAATATCTTCAACATTAGAAAAATGCGAAAGGGACATTAAATTACTGACAATGATGAAACGTATCGAGTGTCTGCATATCGCGACCGGTGGCATTGTGATGGTAATGGGGGCAAAGTAATAAAATTACTCTTACGCCATTACACAACACCCTCTAGTTGCATTACGTGTACAGGGTGGAGCAATAAAACGTTTTGTTCAAAACTTTATTGTCACTGTAAATGTTTTGTTTTATAGATTTATTAACGCTGTTTTATAGGGTTTTAATTAATAGAATCAGTCGTAACTTGTAAGCTTTGATTTCAATAGGTATAACAAAAAGGGATAATCAAAAGAATATGTTTTAAGAATAGACAATATGTTGCAGGAATTGTTTAAAAGTTAAGTATAGCACTTTAAAAGTTTTACTTCATTACTATATACTTATGTAGTTTTTCGAGGTTGTCAATATTACTATTTAAACTGTAATAACGTCACTGTTCTAATGATTTCAATAATTTCTGAATGAGACGCATATGTGAATGATAATAAATAGATATGTATATTCGTAATGATGTTGCTTGCTACGAAAAACAATAACTCTAAAATAGAAACAATTCACCCTGTACCACTAGCGTGCAAAATCAGAGTGCAGTTGCATTATGCGAATGTAATCCCCTAATTCATCTTAACACACACACACACACAAACACCCCCAAATATATTCGTGTGAAAAGTCAAGAGATATTAACTTAATGATAATGCTGGGTTGCATTGTTTCGTATTATGTGGAATTTGCATTTTATATTGGCTGTTTGAATCGGCTGTGTTATCACAGATAGGAGGAACTTTTTAATGGTTAAATATGCAAAATACTACTTAATTTTTGTATAGTGTAAAGGAAAACGATGGTTGTTCATTTTTGGATAGATTACTTACGAATAACGTTAATTTTGAGAATAAATAGTTTTAAATGAAATGTTGTTGGGATAGTTTTGTTTTACTGAAACATTACAATCATAGAATGGCTTATGAAGATGTATGAGATACTAGCTTACCGCCCGCGGCTTCGCCCGCTTTGCCTAAAACCTAATAAATTATATACTAAAACCTTCCTCTTGAATCACTATCTATTAAAAAAAACCGCATCAAAATCCGTTGGGTAGTTTTAAAGATTTAAGCATACAAAGGGACATAGGGACAGAGAAAGCTACTTAGTTTTATACTATGTAGTGATGTATAGAAGTAAAGACTATAAGAATTTTAGTTTCCAGGAATTGATTTATAGTATTCAGAAAAACAAATTACGAAAACTGCCAATAGAGAACTGCAAATGAATGTTGTAGCGAAGTGAAGAATACAATTAAAATGGATATTTTAGCTTCAAAACCTTTTTTTACACAATAAGTTTGAAAATCTTATTTTTCTATCAAACATAACATGGAAATATTCACAAGTTTCAACTAAAACAGCTCATTAGTGTTAATCCTGCGGTGTCTCGTGGCGTTTGTAAGCCGATTGCCGCAACCCGACACCGAATCCGCGACCCCTGTGCGAGAGCACGCCACCACTGCACTGGGGTGAGGGTTGGCAATTTTGGTGGTTTTTTTGAAGTAAGGACTTGTAATATTTTGTGCATTTGTTGTAATATTTGATAAGTTATAAATTTAGGATTTTACTTTTTATTTGCAGTTTTTAGTAACGTGTAAATTTAGCATGTTTTATAATGGCCAAATACATAATTTTCCATTTAACCTAGGTACTTGAAGAAGTTACAATAGAATATACAGTTTACAACTTTAGTCGTCGATTTAAATCTTAAATCTTAAGTGAACTTTCCCGAAATAAGTAACAACTCTTTTATCATACTAAAGTGTACGCAAAAATGTCAAAGTAATAACAACTCAATACAATTCCAAATAGTGATGTCCAATTTTTATCGAGCACTTTGCGAACCAAAGACCCCGCGTGTCATTGACACCACTGGTTCCTGCGAGATTTATCGCGTCCAACATTAGTGCAGGGCTATCGAGTTACGCCAATCAACTGAAAGCACGCGCCGCTAGTGATGGGACGACGTGGGAAATGTCGATAATATGGTGTTTGTTTACAAACATTGCGATTAAGTTTTTCAATTTTATTGAAACGTTGTGAAACGTTTTAGATAGAAAAATATGCTGAGCATAGTGGACTTACAGAACCGTGTAAATTCATCATAGAGATAAGTTTAGTGACTTGTGATTCAAAAAATTATTTAAAACAACAGACGTTTTATAAGTTTGTATAATTGTTATCGAATTTTCGATAAAAGTATTATAGCAATATTTTATCTGTAATTTTTCTGCATCCGTCCAGTAATACAATCCATACTAATATTATAAATGCGAAAGTAACTCTGTCTGTCTGTCTGTTACTCAATCACGCCTAAACTACTGAACCAATTTTCATGAAATTTGGTATGGAGATATTTTGATACCCGAGAAAGGACATAGGCTACTTTTTATCCCGGGAAAATGACGCCATCCCGGAAATCCCTCGGCAACGGGAACTATGCGGGTTTTTCTTTGACTGCGCGGGCGAAGCCGCGGGCGGAAACCTAGTAATTCATAAAGCATTTATCTAATGAATTTAGTTTTTTTATTATTATTTTCAGTCATACTTTTTAATCTTCAACTCTTTACCCAATGCAAAAGTGTTTCACGCACAAATTATCGACAACGCATGCATTGCGCAACCCTCCATCCGCGGTGTGGTAATGCCCAATTTGATGGATTGGCTTCTTTGCAGGCACTATTTGCAAACACCCTTATCTGGACGACGGAGGGGCAAGGGCGGGGGGCTAATTAAAATTGGCACCCGAAACGGGAGACTTATCACCAAGATCTGTTGAATCGAATATAGTCTTTATTTCGAGTATGTTAAGGTATGATTTCCTGTGAATAAAACTATTGAGGGTATTTGCTAGCTTTTGTAAGCTTATTGGGTGACGTAATGACGGCCAAGGGTGTGACGGGAATGCGTGTTCTTATTGGAAATCTGGTCCGGATCGGTAACTTAAATGTTTTGTTTGCATCTTTGTAACGGTGTTATTTTCGCTTTTCAATTTAAATGATCCTCAAATATTGTTATTTATAAATAAAAGTAATTATTAGATATTGAAGCGGTTCTAGTGTTTTTTGTTTTTGCAGTGGGTTAATTTTTTTAACTATTTTTCTTATCTAGGTGGAGACGATACTTCAACATTATTAAAATCCGTTGAGCCGTACTTGATTTATAAGTTGTTATACTAGCACTTTCTATGGCTCGCTTTCCTGTATTTTCACAGTCATCGATATTTTAACATTTTTGTTAATTGAATTAATGCAAACGGTAACATCCCTATAATGCTCTTCAGTAATTATCTAGAGTGATTATTGCGACCTATAAAACACCACGTAAGCTTAATTACTAACGCTGCAGCTGTCAAATATTAATTTGACGTTTTAGCCAAATAGCTTGCTGTGGCTCAGTGGTTAACTCAGCATAGTGTTAGAAGGTCGTGAAGTTATTATTTAATTGAGGTATATACCAAAAAAAAAATGATTGGTACTTTCAGTGCCATCCTACTTAATATTATAAATGCGAAAGTTTGTGAGTATGGTTGTATGTGTGATGTATGTTTGTTACTCTTTCACGCAAATACTACAGAACCGATTACAATGAAATTTATCACACATATAGAGGGTAACTTGGATTAACACATAGGATAGGTTTTCCGGAAATCGCATGTGACCGGGAACTTAGCCGGTTTTTTCTTTGAAAACGCGGGTGAAGCCGCGGGCGGAAAGCTAGTAAGTTATAAAAGGATATTTAATTTTCTATTTTTCAGCTCGATATTTTTAATTTATAAAGAATGTATTTAAATGAATCCTAAAAAGGCCTGCAATTTTATCATGTAAGTCAAAACTTACAAAAACAAGGTTACAGGAAAATAAATTCACGCGTTATCTAATCAGCAAACGCCTCTTGAGATAAAATCAAATAAAAAGTACATTTTGCATTTAATACGATAATGAACGCTTATCATTCGAATATCTAGAACGGCTAAGCTCGTAAAGATGTGGACGTATTACGTGCTGATAACATCTTTTATCTGTAACCGAAATTGTAGTTAACGTTGATGAATAAGCAATTTGGATTTTAACTGTCTGCCATCTTTGGTTGAAAAAATTGTAAGTAGAACTATAATTATTGACTCTTCTAATAAACAGAAAAATCTACACGTCATGATTTTTTGAAAAACAATCTGTTAAACATAAAGTATTAGCTCTATTTTAATAGACATTCTTTCTTTTTTCAAAGTTATTATATATCTGGTTTAGAAATTAATTTCTAAACGTATTTTAACGCGATTTTTTCAGTATTATTAACCCGCGCGCCGTTACGCACACTTTACAGCGAGCGTGATCAGTTTCCCCTTGACTACTAAAAAAAAATACTATCAAACTCAAACATTTATTTATTCAATTAGACTTTTCTAGATGCATTTTGAACTGTCGTAACATAGTTTTACCATCTACTACCGATTCGAAAATCAGTTTATACGAAGACGAGCTTACCGCCCGCGGCTTCGCCCGCTTTGTCTAAACCCTAATAAATTATATACTAAAACCTTCCTCTTGAATCACTCGTTCTATTAAAAAAAACCGCATCAAAATCCGTTGCGTAGTTTTAAAGATTTAAGCATACAAAGGGACATAGGGACAGAGAAAGTGACTTTGTTTTATATATATATACTACTATGTAGTGAAGAACAGAAAGATACTCCATAGTTAGTTTTTAAAATCATTTTGATATTATCTATTGCTATTTATAAGCTAAACTACATGATATCAAATCTTTCTTTCTTACCCACAATTTAACCATCCTTAAAACCTTTATACATCTACCATTTGAATAAACCTTCAAACAGCAGAACATTTAATGGATCATAAAGCCACCCTATAACTCGGCTATCTGTGCGTCTTAATTGGCCGTTCCGCCAGAAATCCTCTATTGCTGATATTAAACTAATTTTCAATGTCTTGTAATCGTCCGTGAGGAGTTTGTTTTATTGTTATACTAGCGACCCGCCCCGGCTTCGCACGGGTGCAATGCTTATACTAAATACACTACAGAAAAACTGTGAACGTTGTATATAAAAACATAGCGGCCCGCTCCGGCTTCGCACGGGTATAAAATATATAGCCGGCCGGCCGGCCGCAAACGTTACGTCCCGCAATTTTTAAATCTGTAATATCTTCGAAAATATTCACTTAAATCATACGGTGTAAAGTGCCATATAGATCTATATTAAATGAACAATGTATTCAAGGTATTTAATTGGTTAAGGATTAATGCTGTATTGGTTAAAATCGCTTCGAAAATTAGCCATTATTTGTCGTAAAAAGTAAATGACAAAAAAAAGTTATTGTGGGTTATCCATAAGAGATAGACATATACCATCGCGGACTTTTCTGTAGACCTTTTCAATGTGTATAATACTTAGTACATTATTTTGATAAAACTCGTAGGGTTCAGCCTGCGTTTGCAATGTAAGCGGAAAAAATGTAATTTTTTACGACATCACATTAGAAACCTCAAAAATAACAGTACTTCTCCACTATTTAATGGATGTTATTATACATATAAACCTTCCTCTTGAATCACTCTATCTATTAAAAAAAACCGCATCAAAATCCGTTGCGTAGTTTCAAAGATTTAAGCGTACAAAGGGACATAGGGACATAGGGAAATAGGGACAGAGAAAGCGACTTTGTTTTATACTATGTAGTGATAATTGTTAATATATATCGAGTTGGAGTTTTCTGATTTTGTATGGTTCTGGTTCTGCTTTCGTAAGTAGTTATGTAAGACATATTAGCAACGAGTGTTTTGCTATACTGAGAAAGGTAGTCAAAGATTTTTTATTTTTTTTTAACGTGGCAAGAGGCTCATTTTGATTAGGTAAGGAAATTTAACAGCAGTGTATATCAAGATGATTATCTTTCTATTTCCATCCTAAAATCTCAATCTGCATCATTTAGTAGGTATCTACAAAAGACACTGTGAAAAGACTGACGTTCAGCAAGGCCTAAAAATGCATTTACAACCTATTTTCAAAACAATCTTTACATCTAGTCCCAGGTCCCTCTAACCCCCACGCCGTTTAGCACATAACGGGGTCGAAACGACCCCCGGAATGCGGCTTTTCATCCGCACATTGATTTCAATTTGAATTTTAATTGCGGAATATTACAAAATTACATTACTTTATATGCACCCCGGGCACTGATTTTTGCATATTTTTAACCCTGTTTTGCTGATAATAGTGCATATTTTAACGAAGGGTGTTCGGGTGACTAGATTTGATTAATTCATATTTAAGTAAGATTAGAAATCGAATTTAGGTGTTAATAGCGTACAATTCTAATTAGATTAAGATATTGGTAGTAATTGGTGGGCAGGAATTTCTTTGATAAAAAGTATAGAAAAGAAGACAAGGTTATATCATAATTCATAAGCAAGATATAAGCTATTTATATTCCTATTTATTATGTATGTATTTAAGGATTGGTAACTTTACTTACTTGCATTTGAATTCTAATCGCGAAAGATATAAGTTTTAATCTCGCATAACGATCTTGAGTAAATTGTATTTTTTCACTCAAACATGTTCAAGTATTTGCCATTTATGTATATTAAGTGTAAGATAATACTGTAATAACGTTAATTAATGTTTAATTGAATTCAAATAATGTTTGTATAATTTCATTAATTATGCGCGGGTATTTGCGAAATTCATGGCGATATTAAATGGGTTTAAAAGCTTTTTGATTTTGTTTGTTATCTTAATAGAATTACTGGAACATCTTGAAATGTATTTTGAGAATATTTTTTCATGTTATAGTTATTGAACTGCGATTTTTTATAGGTAATTTAATTTAGGGACTGTTTGTGTAGCAGAGTTCATCGTTTAAAAAAATCAGCATGAATAAAAAAAGCATGTGTCAGAAGTGAAATTACTTTGGCAGGATTCAAAGGTACCAAAATCGTCGCCTTACTCCATGACGTGACGGTATTGCCATGACGCGACCATGAAATTTTACAACGCGCCTAAAGAAGTTTCACTTCAAAAACAAACCTACGCTTATATAATTTCTTATCTATAGTTTTTTCGTAAAAAGTGAGCCATATATTACAGATACCAAAAGAAAACAATACTTCAATCCCAAACACATCCTTTAAATCACAATTCCGACTCAAATCCCAACATAGCGACACTGTGATTAAAAGCTATAAGGGTCGTTTTGATACCCATTTGACATATAATTAAAATGCAAATTTTTCTAATACGACCCATTTCGCCCAGTCGCTTCCCGTTAAGAGACGGTTAGCGCCGGCAGCGGGGGGTTAGCCGTTTATGATATTAAGATTTTGTATTCGTAATTGATGTGAAAAATTGGTGATTTTGAGGATTTTTTTTGTGATTAGTAATTTACTATATCTACTACTACTAATGATTGTAATATAGTTTATGATTTAGTTTTTTATATGGTAAGAATTGGCTCAATTTCTAAAATTAATTGAATTGTTAAATTTATTTCAAAAAACAAAAAATAAGTTAAATCTCAGTAAAACTGAGAAACAGAATAAATGAATGCAAAAGTATAATATGATAAGTAATTACACTATTTACAAAAAAATATTCAAAGGTTTATAGGCAACATAAAATGAATATTTTTGTAGATAGCCTTTATCTCCAGGTTTGAGTTTCACTTTAACTGAATTAAGTAACTCAAACTCAAACATTTATTTATTCAATTAGACTTCTTCGAGAAGCACTTTTGAAACGTCATTACATATTTTTAACATTTACCACCGATTCGGAAAGCAGTATCTACGGAGAAGAACTGGCAAGAAACTCCATAGTTGCTCTTATCCATATCCATCTATCATCCATCTATCCATATATTCCACTAGCGGTTTGCCTCGGCTTCGCCCGTGGTACCTACATGTTTACGTTTTTTTTCATAAAAACTATCCTATCTCTCAAGTTGGATCGAACTGCACATATGGTGTGCGAATTTTATTATAATCGGTTAAGTGGTTTAGAAGTCCATTGAGGACAAACATTGTGACACGAGATTTATTGTATATTAAGATAGTACGTACTATTTCACTAATTCTCAACATTACGATTAACATTTGAACTCGAGTTAATCATATATAAGTATAAAATTGTAAATCCCAAAGCAGGGCTCAAGCCAAGCTCGTTAAGGTCTATAAAATTTTATGCATTGACTGCGGGGGGCGAGCGATACGAGAAATCTTCGAATTACCTGTTGATTTATTTTAAATAATACGAAAACTTTCGATTTTGTCGTATTTTTAAAGGCCCTTTGTCCAGCGGTTTCATTTGGCTTGTCAATTTTGGAATGGACTACAGTTAAATTCGATTATACTCGAATATTTTTGCAACTTTAAAATGGAGAGACTTCATAATGCATTTTTGTATTCCAAATGATACTAGTTTATGAAATAGTAATATTGTCCTGATAACAAAAAGCATCATCTTGTTGACAAAGTCTTTCCATTGTTATTGTACATTTTATAAACCTTATATAACGCTTCAACTGCAAGAAGGCTTTTTTCATACGTACTTATGTTTCCCATACATACATATATATAGATAAACTACGATAACATGGCGCGCCCCTCCAAATTACTGTTTCAATGTGTGTAGTGACATCCTTACGAAGGAGTTTGTATGTAGTTGTACGTATTCGTCTTTACTCGTACAGTACTCGTAATATCTCACTTATTACCAGATTTGTTGGTCAACTAATCATAAGTTGCCGAGCGCCCAAGACAACGCACGTGTCGTTTTCATAGAATACGTCAGTGCAGCGCCATTACTAATAATAATGAGCGATTAGAGCGTGACTAGTCGAGCAACAAATCCGTGGATTTGTTTTTGTTTGACGGCCGTCTCATTACGCACACATGCGTTGTGAATCTTGGTGGTGCATTGTAAATACTTTCACAAATACTTTCAAACGTTTTGAATTTTGGAGGGGCGCGCCATGTTATCGTAGTTTATCTCTACACAATACCTATATCATAATTATAATTATTATAATCCATACACATAAAACGGCATGTAAAAAAAGGTATGCCAATCGCCCGCAGAGCCTCCTACGCCTAGTAGCATCAACCGGTCATACCAGGCGAGCAGTAATCCGAGGCACTGTGTGCGGCCTGTATTTATGAACACCGGCATCTCATGCGACTCTGGTACACGCTCGTAACATTATACCTACTTGTTGTGTGATTAATCCACTGTTTGTCCGTTTGTGCGTCGGGCTTCATATTTCAATCCGATAAAAATAACCTCTCCCTCACTGTGACGGCTTATAAAAATTTCTTGGGAAATTCACGCGTCTCATAATATGGCGATTTTATTCAAAATAAAATTTCTCACGGCAATACCCATATTGGCTTGTAAAAAAAAGTAAAAATACACCAGTGTCATCGGCCTTTGATCGCTCGATATGTGTACGCCGAATCGATACAATCAATTTGTTTTTATTTTTTGGTTTGCATACAAAGATTTTTAATTACGGCAACCCAGAGACAAATCAGTCAAGGTTAATGATGTTTCAACATTAAATGCATTCCTTTGATAATCCATACCATAATTTAAAGATAAAATCATAATGTATAAAATAAACAGTAATGTTCAGACAGTAATTAATTTATACCAAAATATATCATTTCTATCGTCAACTTCTAGAATAATTACGAATGTGATGGAAAATTTTAAAAACAAAATTTCCCTCCATTTGATATGTCAAAGTCATTTGACAACTATAATGACATCCACATCGTAATTGCCAGCATTAAAAAATATGTTAATTAGTCTATCTGTATATAGCGAGGCATGCATGTTGTTACCAAGTTAGGATAATTAAAGTAAAAACTATTCGTAAGGTGTTTAATGACACTTTTTGCTATAAATTCAAATTAGGGTTAATTAATGTAATTAAAAAATATAAGCTCAAATGAGAAAAACAATGTAGGAATTCGAATAAAAATAAGGGCCGAGTAATTATGTGATAGAGAGCTTCCTGAGTTGAATACTTAATAACGAAACATATACTAAGCTAAAGTTCTAGTTGTTAGTAATTTTAATTAGTAATTTATCGACGAATAATTTTTACCACTTACAAAAAGTGCCCTACAATTAAAATGATATCTATGTATTTACTAGTTATTCACAAATATCCTAAAACGTATCCTTTCTGTTTATGGAAATTCTTATTTCAATCAATCTTTTCGACATAACAAGTTTCTTCTTTTAGAATAGTTAGCCAAATCTATGATATATTTAATTTAAAACTCCTCAATATTATAAATAATTTGATACATATTGCAAACTATCGAAAGCTTCGACATTACACTATTTGCCCCTAAAAAAATCTGCCATACCCGTTTGAAGTAAAGCTTTGACATTACTACTTGCCCCAAAAAGCAACAAAATCTGCCCCATACACGTTCGAAGCAGTTCCGGCAAATACTATATTTATATTACTAGCTGGTTAATGTGATTGAGCTGACGTTACTTGAATACTAAGAGGCGTTATTAAAACAATTATAGTGTCGTAAATCTTTTGTGTGCTGTGCATTTTTATGGCTGTCTAGATTTCAAAGAGCTAACGGATTAGGCCGGAACATTTCATGGTGTAGTGCTTTTTGCTTGTAATAAGCATAGTAAAAAAACCTATTAACAAATAGTACAAAAAGAGAGAATGGTCTTAAGTGAAAGCAATTTTTGATCTCCCAACTGTTTTGGTGCAACTGACAATCAAACATGTAAACAATTTCTTCTCTTCGTTATATTGAAATATAATAGCAAATATTTTTTTAGTAATTAATGTGGATGTGGGAACCAAAGTTTTTATACAAGTTTTCCAAAATGATAAGATTTTGAAGGAACTGTAGTTTATAGTTCTATATTCTAGCCATCAATCCAAACGCAGCATTCCTCTACTCATCTCCCACAATATGTTTCATTGTATCGCCGATAGATACGACGACAGTAATTAGAGCCTCCCATAAAATATTGTTGGGCAAAACAAATGGCACACATAAATCAACGACACAATTACAACAAATTGGACAACAAATAACGAATTTTGGCAATCTCCGTCGAGCACTTTACGAGTCCTGTCAATTGTAGATATTTAAGCATTCCACAAGATAGGGGAAATAGGTATTTGGCAACAATACATCGAAGAAATCGTATCGCGACAAACTTAAGAGGACGCGCCTGCCAAAATTTTAAAAGCTGGCAACACCACTTCTAATGTCACGTTTCCCGCGTCCCCAAACCGTTCAGTCCTGACGTCAATTTATTGATTCAAAGTTTTTCACGCGTTAACCTTTATTGTTGCGTTCATCGCGATAACTGTTGTTTTACCATAAATTATTTACAAGCTATCACGACTAACCAATAAAAACATCTTAAAATTATACAGCGTGCACGAAATGTCAAATCTCCCGCCGAATCCCATTCGCGCGCTGTCATTAATATTCGAATAGATCTTTAATTGAGCAGTCATTATCTGTGCGATCATAAAATGGCGATTTTACGATAGAGGGCGCGCATTAGCCGTAGTCGCGGGATAAATCAGGTGGAGCACAAATATTACTGTCAGTGGGAGCGTCATAAACGCCGGGCGTTTTGCAATTATTTATTTCGACTGAAATAACTTCGTCGTAAATGCAGTTTTGCAAATAATCTGCGGTATTAGCCGGATTGATGTTGGCGCGTTTTCGGCGCGTCTTGCGCATAAATACGCGATTATATTAGTCACGTAATTAGGGCTAGGACTCACGGCCGGCCACGCTAAGCACTTGACATTAATTTAATATGATTGAATCGAGTTTATCAGAACTCGGCTAGTGCATCAGAAACGCAGATACCTACCCACGTCGTAATGTTGGGTACATACAATAAATATTCAATTAATTATATTTTTTTTGCGAACGTAAATTATTAAACACATTGTGTAAATAATAATTATAGTCGACAACTACCAATAATTTCATGTCGCATTAGTTGGTACTAAACGATAAAAGATTGTCATAACTTGTCAGTGGAGGCCGGGTCTTAACCGTCATGTTAGCCAAATAGTAATTGCTACACTGTTATGTTTTCCTGGTACTTGTGCTGGACCTTAATTAAGACTTAATTTATGTTACATGGACATCGCGACGCAAAGTCGGCTTGTTGGATGTGATAATTTGTGAGATAGTGGCCGGCTTTCGTTTACGAACTTTATGTCACGTGGAATTGGCGCAGAGGCAACTTTTATTGTTTTGCGACATCCTCTTCCCCTTGTGATAAACAAAAGCTGTGTGTATATTTCCAAAAAAAGTACATTTCTAAAAAAAATTTTTTCCTGGCAGTTTTTTTATAAAAAAAAAAATAATCAGGCAACCATAAACAATCTAAAATTAGAACGCCATAAAAAAAGTTTGAATTCCGAACGCAATTTACACATCTATTTTATCTGTACCATGGTTTCGATGCATCATTGAGACAGAACAAAATGACAAGCAAAAACTCACAACCGAAACGGGCTGTACGCCCACCTCGTTACGCGAAGTCATCTTCCTTTAAATATAGCACCGTTGACAAACGCGTTTGAACTGTTAGCAGTCTATTTTTGAACATAGATTAAATAGAATTTTCAGTTATATTAGTTCGTGATTAATTCATTGGAGATATTATTCATTAATGTAAAATTTATTTCTATAATAGTGATGCACGAATTTTATTGTCTTTGCAACTCTACCTTCCTAATTTTTACAATTTGTTTTACGGTTTGAACATGGCCGGTAAATACTAACGATTAATGGTTAAATAAATAATAAAAATATACAGTTACATGCATTTAACAAGCTCGTCTGATTTTTGTACGTTTTTATTTTCACCTAAACGATGTCGCGACGGGTGTTAAAATGTAAATTTATGTGGAATCCCTCTGATTTATGAGACGTCCGAAATAACTGTGACATTGTTGATGCGATCTTTATCTTAAGCAGTTTCTTGTTTTAGGAACTAATTAAACACTCACAAAAGATTTGCTTTCATTTAAGCTTGAGGATGGGTATTTTTAATCTGTGCTTGTAATTTCTATTTTTAATCTGTATTACATTTGACTGTTGACATTCAAAAAGTTTTATGACACCTTGTGTTTCTGTTTTTATTTCTAGTTTCATATTCCTTTTAAAAATCTAGACAAAGACAAAAAAGTATTATGTAATAAAATAAACTTTTTCAATCATAATTTAATATAACGAGTATAAACAATAACACAAATAGGCCACCTGCTCTATATGAAAGTACCAGGCTACTATAAATATTAAAGAGATGGCGGGCGCGCGTCGCATTTGCATACGATGTTCAATTACGATCCTGGAGTATGGAATGTATAAGTAGCTCTCATATTGTTATGCTTTTCGGGTACCACCTCTGTGTTATTTTTTTTACTATAATATCATCTACTAACCATAATTTTTTAACAAAAAAAATGCCTAAATTAATACTGTTTTCTTAAACAAGATAGATATATTATGTATTGTGGTACATAATATGACTTCAAGAATAAAATAAAACTTTCAGAACGTTGATTTGTAAAGAAAATAAGCTATATCGCATAGGAAACAAAATGCATATTTTTATTCCAATTATTAAAAAGGAAAAAGACGTAAAAAATGACATATGAATATCAACGCCATCTGCCGGCAAGTAGCGGTATCTGACATCGAAAATCGATTAAAGTTCCGAATTGTTATTCTAAAAGGCGTTGAGCTGCAGGCGGTTTAATTTAAATATTCGAGAATAAAAATGATTTATCCTGCGGCTATGACAATGTTTAACTACGTGAAGTGAGATTGACCGCAACTTAAATATATTTTACTAGCTCTGCTTATGTTTTTTTTATCTATGGTCGCTTGAGCTCACATTATCTTTTTTTCTAACCAGCCAGTCACAACTTGCGGTTACGCTGCGAATAAAATATAACCTTTTTCGTCATTATTTATGTGAGAATGAAAGATGAAATAAGTGTATTTACAACGAGAACTTGTAAGCTTGTCTATTGTTTTTAAGACGCTCGATTAGGATTTCTGTCACATTTGACATAAGCGTCCACAGATTAAACAATATTATATCGGCTTTACTTTTTTGCGCGCACAATTTTCAGCCAGCATTATTTCGCGCCAATTTCGCAAGCTCATAAATCAATAATCATCCACAGAGTATGCAAATAAGGTATTATAACTGCAATATACAATCGTATTGATTAAATGACATCACGTATGGGTAATCTGTGTGATTATTTCAAATCACCGACACATTACATTAGAGGTAATCTCGTGTAATGGCGGCCGTGATCGCCTCCACTGTTAGTGTTGCCAGTTATACCTGATTGTCCCGAAATGTGGGAAACGAAAGACAATAAAAATTATGGGGACTTAAAATGTATATTGTGCTATAAAATTCACATTGTAAAGATAATGGGATTGTTGTTTAAACGTTTATCTTTCCGTCTGTAATAGCGTATTTACATAAAACGAATGTCTCTTTTATATATTATACGGAATAAACTTAATTTGGAGGTTATAATAAACACAAGTGCATGGTTTTGGAATGTTCAAAGATATCCTTAAATATGTGATTTAATGTTAAAACCGAGTGTACGTTTTGCGTAAAATTTAAATTAAGATATAAGCGATTTAAGGAATCTTCAATTACATATTAAATGCAAATCCGGAGCCGTTCCGACAATTTATGTCGTAAGCCCACTATTAAGCGTTTCCTTAAGGTTAAATGCTCAAAATTACTGACACATCATTTTGTAGCGCATTAAAAATATAACTGTCGTATAAATTGGTTGCGATCGTAAGAGGTCTTGTAATTAATGGGATACAGGACAAGTTATGCACATTTGTCGGCTGGCAACACTGATTTTAGGCTTACCGCAACCTGGCAATACTAAAAAAGAAATGTAATAACACGCATGTCAAGGAGCAAAGTTATAATTTTAATCTTGTCAAATCCCTATTTTTATTAACTCGCTTCGCGATGTGAAATAAGAAATCGCATAAATTCGCAATTTTATATCTGTTATGATATCCGTAGGATGGTTTTGAATGTATTTATATAATGCAAAAATATGTCGGAACTGACGCCGCACGTGCGTGGGATGACATATCAGCCATTTTGATATGCTGTTGTGACATTTAACTTGCTTTTTATGCAATTACAGCTTATTGAACTGTACTTTTGAAAATAATACAATTTTTCACAACTATTGTACAATGATTTTAGGATTGTTTTGTATTGGTAGAGCTTATTTAGATAAGTATTAATTTCTTTGACTGACCGGTTGGCTTGGTTGGTAGTGGGCCTGCCTTCCAAGCCAGAGGTCGTGGGTTCGATTCCCACCCGGGGCAAATATTTGTGTGATGAACATAGATGTTTGCTCTTTGTCTGGGTGCTAATTATCTATATAAGTATTTATTTAAAATTATATATGTATGTTTATCAGCCATCTGGTTTCCATAACACAAGCGAAAGCTTAATATTATGGGATCAGATCGTGCCTAGTGAAAATTGTCCTGAAATATTTATTTATTTAAATATTAAAAAAAAGATTAGACTTCCAAAGAAATACCATTTTTACGTTATTGTATCAGTTACCATATTATGCTCCTAAAACGCGTTTATTAAAAAGCGATTATTTTACCATTCCCAACAAACTTCATTTGTAAGTAAAGATAATATATCTATATAGATAGCTATCCATTCACAACACCTCTAAGCCAACATGACTCAAACATTTACAAAATACCACACATTCCCAATCTATTGAAACCAGTTTTTTAACAGCATTTGTATTAAGTAGATGGCCAATTCAAAAAATCACTATAATTTTGTCGGAGTAAAACTATGAGCTGTCAAAATTGACGTCCGTAAATCATCTGTGCGTTTTTTGTTCTCTAATAATTTCGTTAAGGGCTTTTTAAACGGAATATTTGGAATAGCTGCCGGTATGAATCGCCTTTATTGGAATTTAAATGGCCGGCATTAAAATGGATTATATCATACAATTTTAGAGGTATTCAATCGCTTTGCTTTGTGCGTGATATGGATATAATCTGTTATTATATTATATTGTGGTTAATGATTATGCTGGTGTGATTTATTTTTTGTATATCTATATATTATATTACGTACATTGTATGCAGTCTAAGTATGACTAGGTATTTGTTTTTGTTGTTATGTTTTGGTCTTAAACAACGCAAAGGTTCTTTTTGTCACCTTCTAAATAAATTCGTTTTATAGATTCGCGAAAGCTTACTTCGTGTAATAAGTTTCTACGGGCAAATAATTTAGATATAATTTTCAATTTATTAGCGCACAGAATCTAACTGTCGAACTTTAAGCCCTATTTCTTTACACTTCAATACAACGACACATATCACAGATAAAAAAGCAAAAGACAAACAGAAAAAAATTCAACGGCTCGCTAGAGAAGATTTATAATTCCCTCACGATATTCATATCTTGACAATGAAAAGCATAAATAACGAAGCCCGAAAATATCTAAATCCAAATTCATTGGTCCCGCCTGTCCCGGGCTACAGTCGAGCAAACAAAAAAAGAAATAAAACGCCTGAGACGGAAAAAAGTACGGATGGATGGAGCAAGGATAACCTTTTTAATTTTGTAATTTGGACTATTTTTTAGTGGAAATATAATGGCTAGAAGGTGATGAATGATTTAAATTTGATCATTATTTCTGTGACAAAAATGAGTACCTAGTGATGATTATATTCGCAAATAATTATAGAGAAGGTAACTGAAAAAAGCCTTATTACATTTCAATCAATAATTCACAAAGAAATTATTTCTCACAAGTGGTTAAATTCTGTCATTAAAATACAGTCCCGGTGCATGTACTTATTGTTTACTAAATATTTCAGCAGCTGCTTAGAACTTAATAATTCAATAATTCAACAACAGTAATTTTAATTATAAATCAAAATATAAACAGACCAAATATACCTATTAAAAACTGTTGAGCTGTGCCCCGCGGTATTACTCACATTTCTCCGCTCTTATAGTGTGAGTCTTAGCGTTGGTGATATAGATACCTATAGCCTTCGTCGATAAATGGACTCTCTAACAGTGAAATAATTTTTCAAATCGGACCTATGGTTCCTGAGATTAGCGCGTTCAAACAAACTCAGATCAATATTAGTATAGATCTCCAATAGTCGAAAAGCAAGCCGAAAAGCCTTTTTTATACATTTCATTAGATTTGTTTCGTACGGGATTAGAAAGGTCCAGATAAAAGCGATAGATCCTGATTTATGTGGACCTCTCGGTGTAATTAATCTTCGGATCTT
>CAJQZM010041440.1:0-34631 GCA_907164665.1 Colias nastes | reverse complement strand
TTAGCCGCTGCTTAATGGCTGGTTGAACATAAGGTTTTGCTGACTGTTAGTCGTTTCTCTTGAAATAAGACAATCGACTGGCGACTGGCGACCTAGTTGTGAAATGACAAACATAGTGCTGCCCTATAAAAACTGTTTAGGGTTCAAATGGGGCTGAAGCATGAATGTTACGTTTAATCGTGGGTAAAATAATAATTTTTGACACACATTCCATACTTATCGTTAGATTGGATCGATTTCTCGAAAGAGAAGCCTAACATCCGAGTGTAATACGATAAATCATAGCTACTACATAAATTCTGTTTATTCTGGTTTATTTATTTAACTGATGAACCGCTTATTATCGGTTAGTAACGCACGGTCGCTACACGTGATGTTAGCTGTTTGGATGTTTTGTTTGTTTATCTCTTTCGCATTAAGT
The DNA here is from genome assembly GCA_907164665.1 of Colias nastes. Lineage (NCBI taxonomy): Eukaryota > Metazoa > Arthropoda > Insecta > Lepidoptera > Pieridae > Colias > Colias nastes. Next base: position 34,210 of record CAJQZM010041440.1, on the reverse strand, counting down.
ATCCTAGTACGCTATTAACGTATTTAACAAATACAAGTGCAATTCGATTTTGATATTAATTAGAATAAACATTTATACCACGGCTACTAATAAATATTTAAATTGGAATATGGCTATATAATATGTATATTCTAAATATAATTATTTAATTATTATTGTATGAATCTTGAGCGATTGTTCTAAAGATTATTAAGTAAATAATGATAACAAGTTCTAATAAAACGAACAATGTTATAATAATATGTTTCACTTTGATTAAAATTTTAACACAGCTTACTGTGAAAGCGATTAAGCATAACAACTTAAATAACATCGCGAGAGTTCGAGAGGTAAAACTCTGTAAAATGTAGTTTTAACGCGAGCTTTTTGTTAAAGATTACGATGAAGAAAAACACATAGGTACCTATTATAATTTTGTCACACATTTATGATAATGGTATTAAGATTGATTTAAAATGTAGGTATAAATACAAAAGGGGTAGTCAAAAATGGTTTTGACCATAATACGATAGCTTTATACAAATAATTAGGAATTTTTTAAACGTTTTGGCGTGATACTTTCGAAAAATATTTAATATTTAATAGTAATAAATAATATCTTGTAGTTTACTGAAGTTATGTCTCAAAATATTCTAAAACTGTATGAAACCATTTGACTGAACACTCGCTCTTCTGTTGAATGCTATTGATCATTTTCGGCACATTCTCCAAACTTCACAATGGTAACTGGAATTCGCATCACAAAGTTATTTGAATAACACAACTCCAGTTCCAATGAATAATAATTCATTTAAAATTGTTTAAATCAAAATAAACCGTCAGTGAAAGCTAATTTTTTTGTATTAACTTTTTCCTATCATTATTTCTCACCGTGTTATGATATCGTTTATTATAAAGGCATTGCATCTTATTACTTAATACTGTTTTACACAAGCTAGTAGAGATAAACTACGATAACATGGCGCGCCCCTCCAAAATTCAAAACGTTTGAAAGTATTTGTGAAATTCATAATAAATAATATAATAATATAATATAATAATAAAAATTAATAATTTAATTATTATATTATTATAAATAATAATAATATAATATTTAAATATTTGTATTTCACTACACACATTGAAACAGTAATTTGGAGGGGCGCGCCATGTTATCGTAGTTTATCTCTACATAAGTTATTATATGCATCGGTAATATGACATAAAATAAGCTCATCATGCTTATCTGCTACGAAGCGGCTCTACATTGCCTACGCGTCTACGTCGTAGCTGGTTTAAAATGATTTCGCGCGGCCTAATTTCCCTATTTATAGGAAGACTAGCTTACCGCCCGCGGCTTCGCCCGCTTTGTCTAAAACCTAATAAATTATATACTAAAACCTTCCTCTTGAATCACTCTATCTATTAAAAAAAACCGTATCAAAATCCGTTGCGTAGTTTTAAAGATTTAAGCATACAAAGGGACATAGGGACATAGGGACAGAGAAAGCGACTTTTTTTATACTATGTAGTGATATTGTTCTTTTGAACATCGGAATAATAACAGAAAATGAAACGTTAAAACTTTTTATAAAGATCGTTATCTTAAATGTTAACATGAAAGAGACATGTGCCAATAAATGTTTCAATAACGTTAATATAATTTTATGTTCAAAGCAATGAATAAAAATAACTAAATGAAACTCATATTTCGCAATCGCTTTATAGAAACATATTTCTTTTCTTTCGTTATTATTTCACCTCAGAGAGTGTGAAAATAATCTACAGAATATAAAAATGGGTTTATAAATAGCTTGTTATTTCGTACTAGCTTTCCACCCGCGGCTTCGCCCGCGCAGTCAAAGAAAACCCGCATAGTTCCCGTTCCCGAAAAACCTATCCTATGTCCCGGGGTAAAAATTAGCCTATGTCCTTTCTCGGGTATCAAAATATCTCTATACCAAATTTCATGTAAATTGGTTCAGTAGTTAAGGCGTGATTGAGTAACAGACAGACAGACAGAGTTACTTTCGCATTTATAATATTAGTATGGAGTATGGATTAACCTTATCCATAATTGTAATAAGTATAATTAAAGCATTCAAGGTTAATAAAACAAATTGATGTAGCTATCGTGGCCATGTACTTATATAAAAATAATTGCTCGAGGTTCACTAATAAGGCGATATTACAATACACATACCTAGCTTTTATACTTACCGTATTGTGTATTAGTAGTAGCGATATTACAATGCTTAAACATGGTGTATAGTGTAATATGTATATGTACTATAATATTATAAAGCTGAAGAGTTTGTTTGTTTGAACGCGCTAATCTCAGGAACTACAGGTCCGATTTGAAAAAATATTTCGGTGTTAGACAGCCCATTTATCGAGGATCACGCTAAGACCTACAGAAGCGGAGAAATGCGAGTTAAACCACGGGGCACACCTAGTAGTACTATATTTACTAAATACTAATGTCCTGGAGCTCTAACATTCTTGAGTCGAGGGCGGCGTGGCGCCAACTGGACGGCATTTGTCTCCACTCCTTAAATACTTGTCTAGAACCTTCTTCATAGTGAAACGTATTAATTATACCCGTGACAGTTATGAAAGAAGTTCACTTTGTATCGCATGAAGGAATTATTTATGAAGCCCTAAGGATGCGTTTATTAAGAGTCATTTGTCTTAAATAAAGCCAGGTAGTTTTAACGCGTGAACTTTTTAAGAGTGAAAAATATCGTCAGTCAAAGTGATCTATGGTAGTGATCCATAGTGTGGTATGGTATTGAAAGTAATGATGTTCTATAGCTATGAAATGGTAGCGAGTAATTTTAATAATTAATCAGCATCAATCGGTACATTGAAGAATAATGAATTAAGCTCTATCATGCTCGATCTCTATGATAAGTTCTACCGAAATATAATTACACAATTTTAAACTTAAAGGAATATAATTTCTACAATGTCTACATGAAAATTTTGTGGTTTATTATTTTATTCTAAACTAGCTTACCGCCCGCGGCTTCGCCCGCTTTGTCTAAAACCGAATAAATTATATACTAAAACCTCCTCATTCAAATTCTATAGTAAAACTTCCTCTTGAATCTATTACAAAAAACCGCATCAAAATCCGTTGCGTAGTTTTAAAGATTTAAGCATACAAAGGGACATAGGGACAGAGAAAGCGACTTTGTTTTATACTATGTAGTGATATTGTTATTTATAGCAAAACACATTTACTCGCGCTCAAGTAAATTAATTTCCGATCATTCATATCGTAGACTGTTTCTCCGATATGAGTGACGATATCGTAGAAGCCGTTCCTACATCACATGTTTATATGGGTTAGGTTGGAATTTGTAAAGCAAATCGTATTATTTGATACCGGTAGAGTTTCAATTGTTAAATAAAACTGCACAATGTCTTGATAGTTTTATTCGTATACAGTTTGAATATAAAATTGCAATAATAAATCTATACATACAATATTATAATTCATCTTTAAACAAAAAAATAATATAACGTTTAATGTTAATTTACATTACAAAGGATCCGTTATTTCAGAATTGCGACGTACAGTCATAAAATTAACTGTCCGTATATAAGCAAAATGGAACCACACGACAAATTTCCGTTTTTACTTTTCTTGAAGAATACTCATTAAAAAGTGGTCTAAATTCTTAAACAAAAAAGAACCACATGATTTTTACCTTGGAAACAAGGTATACTAAAAGCAGAAAGGAACCAGCAGCAACAACGAATAATACCATATGAAGCAAAACCGAACCACAGCACCACGGGACTGCTTTGTTCAAACAAATAAACGATATTACTATCATGTCACTTTATACAAAACAGATCCGCACATACTTGGTACCATTATACATTACACATATTTCTATTAATAACAATTATTTTTAATACACAAAATGGAACCAGGTTTCTGTGGTATGGTTATGCGTAAAATAAATTCATAATTTAATTGTAATTTTTTATTGCAAAATAAAACCACAAGCATTCGGTTCTATCATGCATAAATAAATATTGTAAAACATCCTGAAACCCATCATCGCTATATGGTACCAAATGCCTTGACTTGTTACAATGCTTCTCATCTTTAAAAAACGTATTTCATTACTTAAATAGCTCAAAGTGCTTAAATAGCTTAAATGGCTTAAATAACTCCAATTTTTAAAGTAAAACGTCGAATATCTGTCAATATAGGTGACATTCAGTGAAGTAGTTCGAATACCTACGTGACGGTCGTTTTTTTTCTCCGCGAAGTAAGTTCTATTGTTTTTGTTAATTACCTTTAAAATTAAATGTGAAAATGTTTAGTAATAAATAAATAAGCAAGCAATTGGTAAGAAAAGCATTGGAGACGAACACCGAAGATAATAATGAAGATACAACGGGTAAGTAATTTAATTAATGCATTACTAAGACTCCGCTGTCCGTCTGTCTGTCCCTCTGTCTCATGAGACAGAGCTAACTATCACGGTTCATGAACCGTGATAGTTACTAGTTAGACAGTCGAAATTTTCATTGATGATGTATTTCTGATGCCGCTGTAACAACAAATACTAAAAAACAGAATAAAATAAATATTTATATACAATAAACCGTGATTTTTTTGCCGTTTTTATAGATAATGGTACGGAACTCTTCATTGCGCGAGTCCGACTCAAACTTAGCCAGTTTTTTGTACATGGTGCATGTACCTACAACATACTTAGTCGTCTAGTAGGGACACGGCTTTATAAGAACTAATAATATTTTGCTGTCGCCATATACCTACGTATAAAAGCCACGCGGCTTTATTATTTTGATTTAAAGCTTTTTTCTTTTTATTACAGAAGACAACGAAGAATCTTATACGTCGCGTCGATGCCTCTGGAAAAGTTTTCTTCACCTTCAAGCGATATTCAGGCCATATTACATCTCATTCCACAAGATGCACAGAGTTTTTATAACGGTCTCATTAGTGATGATGCAATAGAAGACCACATAGACACGGTGGATTTTGAAATCCAATTTGATGATAACGTCGAATAAACGTCCTCTATAAGTTTTATTTTATATATTTTTTTTAATTAAAGCTTTATTACGATATTATAAAATAATACATAGTTTCATTTATATCATTAAATCCCTGGGTTGTGGTTCTTTTTTGTATAAGAGAAAACCTATCAATTGATAAATGTTAAAAGGAACCACATGCACATTTTCTTAATTATCTAGAAAGTTTAAGAGTATTCAGAGCAAATTTATATACACATACTTAAATAAGTAATTTATCAATGAATTTAAATAAAATAAATATTAATTTTACTTCATCTAACAGAGCTGCAAATGTTTTTGTAAATCCTTTGATATCTCAGAAGTGCGTGTTTGCTGGGTGGTTCCTTTTTGCTTAAATACGGACAACTATGCTTTTAACTTATCAGCATCGCGAATTACAGAATTTTTAACTTGCATGAGCTAAGAACATTAGTCCGTTATCCGCAGTACTGAACAGTTAAATATTAGTGATATTTGTGATAAATCAAAATGCACAAGAAATAAGAAGTAAACTGGTTTAAATAAATGTGTGGGAGGTGATTTGGATTAGAAGATATGACGTCGCTAAAGCATGGCGTCAATTTGAGCCGGCGGGCGTGCAGGCGTTCGCTTGGCCTGCTTACTGCCGCTGTTCTTCTCTCAATTGCTAACTCAAATCCTATCGAAGTAAGTATTTAGTTAATAAATTATAAGTATGTCATAAATGTATAACTGAAAAGTAAGGTTCATTTTTAGGATATTGGCTCGATATCTTAAAGTATGAAAACGTTAGAATTTCAAATATTTTATCATTCAGTCAGCAAATAATCTATTTTATATTTTGTTTTCGTAATAGTTCATTACTTTTCACGGTCGTTTTCCTAAGAGTTTGTAGAACTTTAAACGACGACGTAAATCTGTTATTGTAAAATCTTAGTCAGAAGTTTATATTTGTAGCCAAAGTTCGATTTAGTTAACGTACCTATATGACAGATAGGTACTATAACAAATCAATTAAATGCCTCTATTGTTTTTGTAATTTATCTTTATACACACAAATATTTTATTGAAAAATTACAACAAATTTATATTCTTTTATAAAATGTTTGACCAATCTTTATACGACAACTAATGTATTGATTTTATACAGGGTAGATGCATTTCACATTCGTTACAATTAGTTTTGTTTTCGGTTTTATCGATATTATGATTTTGACTAGAGCAAGTCTTCTACTTATCAAGGATCTAATCTACAACTATGTATAACATTTGTAATACTCATCTGCTGACTACTGCAAAACAATGGTCAATCGTTTATTAATTATTATTTTAGTTAAATTCCTCTCGTTCTGCGAACGCGCTAAAATGTTAGCCAACAATTTTTGCTTACAAATATTTAAAGCGAAATATTCATGCAAGTAAAATACTGCACGTGTTTTCATGGTTGTGTTGACCTTGCAAGAATATAATCGATTATTGAAGTGACGGTATAATATAAACAAAATGTTTATAAGTATGAATAACTTTATGGCTGAGAAAATGGATGCCATATTCGTATTTTATTGGTCTGCGCATATTTATAAATAACTAAAGAGAATTTTCTTCTTTGTTTTCTTATCTGAATACACTAGTCACTAGTGTATTGGAATATATTAAGATGCTTTTCATGTTCCTTTCTGTGAGATTTAGAAATAAACAAGCAGTTTTTAAATATTAAAGGATAATATTCTTGCAGTTACTCCGTATACTTAGGTAACTTGATGATAGGATAGACGATAGTTATATAGTTTAGGCATTTTATGTTAAATAATTTTTTTTAAATCAATTTAAAATAATGTTTCCATGTATTTCAAAGTAACTTCGATTATAATTCCTATAGACGTCTATAATTTCATTTACTCTCACAAAAATATAAACGTCCATTATAAGTTGAATGTTCAAGAAAGTTCTAGAACAAAAAATGTCCGGCCAAAGGTCAAGATGAACCTTCAATGGTTTGTGGCTGGCAAGAATTCAGCAATAGCGCAACGCGATTGCCTTCACCACAGAGAGAGAACATCTAATCCAAATTTTATTGTATTTAATATAAAAGACAGACGTAATATGAAATAAGTTAAGAAATAGGCTCTTATTAAATTGGTTATTTTTATTTTATCCATCACGATCATGTCATATGAACATGTATTTCATGTTTGAAGTGTTCGAAAAATGTAGAGTTTATGTTTTATATACTTACATAACACTTTTATAACCTTATCAATCTTAATTCAGTCATTGTAGTTTATTTTTAGTCTGGAATAATTAATCAAACCCCTAGAATGGTAACAAATATAATCCTCTTACATTTATCGTTATTAGTTTATAAAACCTTGACGCTTCCTCGAACCAATTTTTATCTAACAAATATTTTACGTAAGCCAGTACAACAGAAATATTTCGGAGACTATTCCCGTAACATGCTGACACAGGATTTAGATAGTAATCCGGTTTATAGAGGATTGTTATATTCGCTCAGCATCCCAGACTTTATTTTATACTTAGGTACCTTTGTTGTCTGCGATTCAAAGTTGCAAGACATTTAATATTTAAATAGGTTTATTTATGTATGTAGACTCTTATAATTATCCTGGTCTCCCATAAAAAATACATAATTATAATAAATACAAATCTTGAGACTTTTAAACCAGTATAATTGTGAGCCTTGTCTTGATGTGTTGAAAACCATAATGACCTAATGATAAGGATTTGTTTTTGATAGACTTCAAGCGAATAATTCGTAATATATATCATTTAAAATACAATAACTGTGCTTATGCATATAAGTGGACACATTATCTTAAAAATACTAAGATTATTTTTTAAATTAACCGACCCAATAACATTGGGCTAATGTTATTTTTTAATTTCCTTGCCCATATTATTGTTTACCAATGAATATTTTTACGTGAACAATATTCAACCAATAAAAACACCTGTTCCCCAGAGCACCACAAAAGCAAGTCCGTCCATAGCAGTCGATGGGATCTCAACTTATCCGGGACTCGGTTTTGGCCCCATGGGTCCTGTGGCACCCCTGCCTGGGGAGCCGCCGGGCACCCAGCTCCAACAGAAGCAGGAGACCACAACAGAATTACCGGTCACTCAAGAGCCTAAAAAGGAGAGTACACTGGTGATAGCCGCGTTCGAATTCCATCGCGTTGAAACACCGTTCCTAATTGGTGTATGGATATTTTTTGCCAGCCTCGCTAAAATTGGTAAGAGCTTTTTATGTTCAAACATGTTTTCTTGTTTACTAAATTTAGTCTTTCGTAGATATGCTATAGCTATGTACTGATATGACGTCGTTGATGTAATGCGTGTTCGTAGTTAGTTCAAACTAATTAGGGACTTTAATATACATTTCATAGTATATAGCATACAAGTTCTAGTAAAACAAATTCCACAACGATAACAACATGAACATATCAACAGTGAGGTTTGATAATTACTTCGACATTTGATATAAGAGAATTACTAACTTCAATGTGCATATTCATGATGAAAGCTCTGTTTCTGCTCACTAAAGTTTATTATTAGATTCGTTACGACACAAGCCAGTTACTCGATGTGTTGAGAAATCCTCTTTGGTTCGAACTACATTGCAGTAAAGTTTATTCCTGATCATAAACATATTATTAAATGCCATATCGAAATAGAAATGTTGTATTGGAAAATTGCATGCGCTATTAACTGAGCTTTTCTTCTCTAGTGTTAAATACAAAAAAATAGGCTATAAACTACATCTATTCGATTGAAATTTCTTCTATGTTATTAATAAAGGAAAGGTAGTAATAAAACTTCACTTTCAAACAAACGGTTATATATATTTTTATCAAAAATAACAAAATATATAAATATAACAACAAATAAAAGAACTACAACTTATTTTTGTGAGATGAGGGCTTCGCTGAGCTTAAGTTGAAAATACTTTGATAACTAAGTCGAGATTTTCCCCGTCGCCTCACAGAAAATACTTTCTTGCATTTATTTCTGAGAAAACTATTACGAGAGCATACTGGGTGTGTGTGTAACCATTTTCGTGATTTATGACGTGGTTTTTTATTTAAATTGTTGCTTTTGGAAACACACAAGTTTAAGATAGGATCCTCCAAAAAGCAATTCGCAATAACGGGTGATTGTCTCGGTTCAAACCCCGTTATCGGCTTAGTATCACTAATTTTTTTGGAATCTTTCCCGTGGGAGGGGCAATGAATATCAATTTCAATAGAACTTGTTGATACTGTTGACATGGAATGATCTCCACATGATAATGGATTAGTAAATTTATCCTCATATCGCAATGTGTGATAATTTGAATAAAAGTTGCTAGTTTTTGAATGATTTTCATCAAATGAAGCATTATACGCTTTTGAGTGCAACAGTGAATTATCTTGTGAATTATGTTTATTTCTAAACTGACAGCCAACGTCTCTGATATAAATTATAGCATCGCCACCAACATTATCTTCAGGTTCTTCTATTCTATTTCTCTTGGAATATGTGCATTCGTATTGACAGTATTTATTTGATTTTGGGAAATCGCATGGCATTGTAGATGGCATTTGATAAGGAGATCGTGATGGCGAATTATAATTCATTTGAGGTGCAAAAAAATATCTTGGTTCATATTCACTCACATATTCACATGTATTCTGAGTTGTGTGAAAGTGATGACGATGTTCTAAGTCGCTGTCAAGTGAATCATGCTGATGTGTGGGAACGTATTTAGTTGGAGTATAAACAGGATATTCTACATTATTGTCTACTTCATTAGCAGTTTTGTTTATAAGTTCATCGTAGTTCAGGGTTTTGGAAAAAGGAACACATAAAGGTAGATTGATGCAGCGTGGTCGGTGAAGGCAGGGAGGAATGTATTCACAGTTATTTTTTAACACATTAAGCCTTTGACAAGAAGGTGCGACAGTGCATGGTGGATGGTGTCGGCAAGCTTTGGTGACTTTAATTGTTCTTGGCATATTCTTTAGTTTTGGTGCCTTATTAAAACATTTGGTAGAATTACTATATACTTGTTCGCAAGGAAGAATTTGACAGACAGGAACAAGTTCACAGGGTGGTTCATGTTTACAACTATCTTGATCTGCTATAGGTTTACTTTTTTGGCTCATGTTACTGACATAAGAATACTGAGCTGGACTGGAATTTTCTTGCGTTCGATGGATAGGCGAGAGATTTAGATTTAAACTTTCTTCTTGCTCACTTATAGTTACGATTTCAACTTTCTCATTACAATTTGGACATAAGTATTGCCGAGATTTTTTACATCTGTATTTGCCACTATTATTAGATTTAATTTCATTACAAGTATTGTTTGACCCATTTTGTTTTGAAACAAGCTTTATTCCCTCATCGTGTTTATTAGTTGATTCATACTCTACGTGTATATTGCTTGCTCTCGCACTTGTTTCTTTATCCGCTAAAATTACAGCAATATCTGATTTTACTTTTTCTTTTTGGTACGACCCTGCTTTCATGGCACTTGACACTTGATTAGCTACAGTGATAGTTTTACTATTACCAGCTAGTTTAGTTAATGACTTGTTATCAGTGCATGGGCAAGCATATGAAAATAATTGACATGGACATGGATCTTCAGTGCGTTTACCACGATCTGTTTTCTTAGTTTTCTTTTCTTCGGGAATAGGTTTGGTGTACTCGGTACGATACTTAGCATATGACCAAAATTTCTGCTGTTTTTCATTAAAATTAATATTCTTATCAATACATCCATTATCTTTAAGATATATTTCAGATGAGATAAGAGATGCATTTGGTGACTTTTTTACTTTTTTTGTAATGATTGCTACACTGTCTCTCGCATTTATTCCTGTTTGTATATCTGTAGCACATTCTTGCCCTATTGCATCTGATTTTGTATCGAACCCATTACTTTTACAGTCTTGAACCAAATTAACGATATTATTAGTAGATATTTTTACATCCGGGCCACAATGATATGAATGTCGTTTTGCTAAATTATCTAGATCGTAAAAGAGAGTGCTAGTTGAACGCACAATTGATTTGTCGCTCGATCTTTTATTGAGAGCATGATATTTTTCGCTAGTAACGTATGGAGTATTATCAAATGTATACGACTCGCGTATTTCTGAATATTTTCTATGGGGATCATTAAAAATTTCTTGAAAGTTTGATACCTGTTTAGGTTTTGAATAGCAAGTTTCATTTTCACGTGTTTGTACAAAAATATCATAAATACTCGTATACGATTTCGTTATATGATGTCTTATTTTGTTTGGAGATTTTTTCCTCTCTGCCATTATAAATTCACAACATTAAACTAATATTTACAACGAGAAAATTTATCGTAAATTTTTTTTGGATTTTTTGTTTGTCATATTAAAATCATAACACATAAAATAGCCACAGACATGCAGGAAATGTCAGCTTATACATTTTAAAAATAAAGAAGGTTTCATAATACATTATCTTTGGTTACAGGATTTCACATGGCTCCCAGGTTTTCGAAGATTTTTCCGGAGTCCTGCCTTCTTATCTTTGTAGGAGTACTTATAGGCGCTTTGCTATTGAGCACACATAGTGTTCATGTGCAACCTCTAACGCCTGATACATTTTTTCTGTATATGCTGCCTCCTATTATTTTGGACGCAGGATACTTCATGCCTAACAGGTTATTCTTTGACCATCTTGGAACTATACTGCTGTTTGCAGTTGTTGGAACAGTTTTTAATACTTTAACCATTGGTAAGTACGACAATGTTATTTTTTCAAATTCGGTTATAGTTTTCACTGTCATTTTATTCGAATTAAAATGTTTATAGGGTTGTCGTTGTGGGCTTGTGGCCAGACCGGCATGTTCGCGTTTCCAACTCCCCTTTTGGACATGTTATTATTTGGAGCTTTAATATCGGCTGTGGACCCGGTGGCAGTTCTAGCGGTTTTTGAAGAGATTCACGTAGATGAAGTATTGTACATAGTAGTGTTTGGGGAATCTCTTCTAAATGATGCCGTTACTGTTGTTCTTTATCACATGTTTGAAGCTTACACGTATGTACCCATATCATTTCGTAATCTTTGCATGGTTTTTGAATGCATTTAAAATTAAGGTGAAATGTTTTTCTTAATTCTTCTATACGTATGAATGATTAAATATACCTTGAAAATGATATTGAGAAAAAAATAGTTAAACAAAATTTTGGATCAACACAGACCCTTCTTATTAATTTATCATCCGTTTGCCAACAATCCCTATCTCTTCTGAAGAATTGCCGTAATATAATAAAAGCCCATTTCAATATAAATTAGAAAGCTTTTAGTATAATCAAATATAAAAGTAATAAAAAATGAGGGAATAAATTGACATTGGTACCTATACCTAATCCATACTGAATAATAAGTCTATGTTTTCCTTACTTTTGATTTATTTTTAATTAGTTAATAGAATATTTATTAGCGCCTACTTCTTAGCTTTAATTATTGGTGGTGTGCCATCCAATATAAAAAAGGTATCCAAATAATTCTTTTTTATTTCATTGTAGAGAAATGGGGCCATCGAATCTAATGTACACTGACTTCCTCGCAGGCTTAGCGTCTTTTATAGTGGTAGCTTTTGGTGGTACGTGTATTGGAGTAGTTTGGGGCTTTGCTACAGGCCTTGTTACAAGGTTCACACATGAAGTGAGAGTGATAGAGCCGATATTCATCTTTGTGATGGCATATCTTGCATACCTTAATGCTGAAATGTTTCACATGAGTGGAATTCTGGCGTAAGTTTTGGTTTCTTTCTTATACGATTACGAAGCAAAAAATGAGATAAAATACTTTATACCGTATTACTACAAAGCTCCTTCAAACTTTGTAATCTTATTTCACTTTATTTCTGAAGTTTGTCAGTAATTAACTTAAGAACTTCTTTTTCAAGGTAATTTAATTTTGTAGTTCAGTTCATTCGTTATAATGGAATCAGGGATTTTTAAACTCAATAAAATTTTACTGATTTAAAATATAAACTCTGTTTTGCAGAACTTTAACATCATATTTGACTATTTTTAGGATAACCTTTTGCGGAATAACGATGAAGAATTACGTGGAGGCCAATATATCGCACAAGTCTCATACCACAATAAAATATACAATGAAGATGTTGTCATCATCATCAGAGACTATCATATTCATGTTCCTTGGTGTTGCAACTGTTAATAATAATCACGTATGGAATACTTGGTTTGTGCTATTGACAATCGTTTTCTGTTCCGTTTTTCGTATAATAGGTAAGGTGAAAACATAGTCTCTAGTTATATCTGAATATTTTTTTTAATTTATTATGATAATGTGATAATTTTCTTTTTTTAGGTGTGTACATATTTAGCGCTGTAGCAAATAAGTTTAGGCTGCACAAATTAAATACGGTTGAGAAGTTTGTCATGTCTTATGGAGGTAAGTAATAGCTTTAATTATATCAGTAGAAGGCACAGAAAGCTTATATTTAAATGAATTTATATTTTAATCGTTTCAATTGTTGTGTTAAATATTATCATATAATATATCTAGTATATGCTAGTCATGTTATCTGGACCGGGTGTTCAATAACCAGCACTAATCCATATCTAATTATTTTCCGGAAAATATAGGTCTCAGGGGAGCGGTGGCATTCGCTCTGGTGCTATTAATAGATCCGAAAGTGGTGAAACTGCAACCAATGTTCGTTACGACCACGATAGCTGTTATTTATTTCACTGTATTTATACAAGGGATCACGATAAAGCCTCTAGTAAAGATACTCAATGTTAAGACGGCCGAGAAAAGAAAGCCTACTATGAATGAACGCATACATGAAAGGGTAAATGAGATTCATGTTCTAGTATTTCAACCAATTACTCGTACTACAATGTTTATGTTTTATAGTTTATGGACCATCTCATGGCGGGAATTGAAGATATTTTGGGTAAACACGGGAATCATCACATGCGCGATAAATTCAAGAGATTCGATAATCGGTTCATAAGGCCGTTTTTGCTGAGAAATTATCAGGTATTTGTTTTCAATATACTTAATCAGGCTAAATTTTTAAAGTTCATTTATAAATCTTAAATTATTAGTATAATATAAATCTTTCGGTCCTTTTCACTAATTTCTAAATACCAATTTTCAATAACGTTTGTGATATCGTGACTGATAACTTCCTGTGGACAGACTTGACCCCATTCGCGAAGCTTTGCTGTTCTGCCACTTTAAGTTTCTTTTTGTATCCTATAATATTGATTTTATTACAATGTTGTATTGTATTATAGGATGGTAGATTATACTTGGATACTTCTTTTATCTTTATGAGTGGCAAAATCAAAGCTAGATTTTATTAGTCGTAGCGGTTTAAACAATACTTCAATGTGTCATGTACCAATACATTAATCAACTTAAAATTTTGCTCTTTATCTCGATTGAATACATACATATATTCAATCGAGTTAAAGTTATATACCGTAGTTACTTATTTTAATAAAGGTTATTATATGAATCCATTATCAAATAACCTAGAACTGTGTTTTTATGGAATACAAATGATTTGTACACAGGGCGCGGAGCCAAAGATTCTAGAGACTTATTCCAAATTGGCCATGCGAGATGCAATAGAGTACATGCAAAGAAATGCGTCAACTATTGGAAACATTTCCGGTGCAGAGTCGATGTCGGGTATATTTAAAAACTATACAAATGCTAATTTCAATGGAAGGTAAGTACGTATATTATACTAATCTATACTAATATTATAAAGCTGAAGAGTTTGTTTGTTTGTTTGTTTGAACGCGCTAATCTCGGGAACTACTGGTCTGATTTGAAAAATTCTTTCGGTGTTAGGTAGCCCATTTATCGAGGAAGGTTATAGGCTATATATCATCTCGCTACGACCAACAGGGGTGGAGCCACGGGGGTGAAACCGCGCGGAGCAGCTAGTATTATATAAATTAGGATAATTTACCTGATATTAAACCTTAATTTTGGATATGTATACCACTGATGCACTGTTTCGATATACACTGTTGAGATACCATACAATTCCATGCCATTAAATATGTCTTTCTCTTTCTTTTTGGAATGTTTCATATTTTCTTATTCTTCCAGTCCAAGCTTCAGTCAATTAGATTCGTCAACGTGGAATATAGATATGCAAGAACTGGAATATAATCCGTCCAAAAAGGATTTAACAGATGCTAGAATTCATCACCTTCTTGCTGAAGAATTGTGCAAACCTTATAGACGTGTAAGTAAATGATGATTAATTAATTACTTGTCTAAAAAACAAAAAAAATATATATAATATATTAACTTCAATTGAAAGGAAAAATTCAAATTGAAAAATCTTCATCACATCTTTGCAAGAATTTCCTTTCTCTTATAGGCATTTCTTGATTTCGTTTAGTTTTATCTTTACGAATCAGTGAATAAAGGAACAACTTTCTTGTATAGCATCGTCGTCTGAGTTATAGCCGCCATGCCGTAAATGACCGTGATCTAGGAATGCAAGTGAACTACAAAACGCACATGAACATTAGAAGGCTGGTTGGCGATAGAAAGCACCACCATAAGCGTAGTAAGCGTGGGAAACAGGTAAATGAACCAATAAAATAATTTATATTTTCCACATTACCTATAATCTATATCAATGGAGTGGTATCTATGAAGTGTGAGTAAACATGTATCTAAGTCGGAAAAATTTGGAAATCTTGAAATTGACCAGATTAATATCGGTCAAGCATTCCAATCAGCATTCACATTCTACTCGTAGCTTCATATCATTTCGAATGTGTTAAATCATACCTATATTATGTATTGGAAAAACAGAGACAGTTCTTTCAAGTGACGGTAAATCTTAGCGGTTAAAAGTCCGTTGGTACATGCGTACCGAGAGAGTTCTGAATTACCTAAGATCGATTGGCATAAAATATGCTTTGGAGTTCAGCCAAATATGACAGTAGGTCTCATTTACGAGGACTCTTCTTCTATATACAAAGCAACAGGATTGGTCTTTTATGCAAAAATCATGAATATTTTGCGCGCTGTATTAGTATACCTATATAATATATATATATATATTCATAACGGAGTACATAATTTGCCTTTTTAGGCAATAAACACATTTTATTATTCAATAAATAATTTTAAATGTTGGCAGTTTTTCATGAAATTATAAGTAGTTATAATTTGTTTTTCAGGATGGCAAAAACCATGTCTCCTTCCCAGAATTCCAGCAAAATGGTTCGGCAAAACAGTTCACGCACGGTAAAAAAAAGTATTATAGATTAGGTACTTAAATAAATTACTTACTAATATCACGAGTGTCAGTCGCATGCAAGCGTGGGTTTTTGGTAAATTTTTTATTTTATACTATCTATTTATTTGCGAACTGTTGTGCTTCTGTGTCACTCGTATATAGACAACTCTTCTTATATTACGAAACATTTCTATAAATGAGACGATTTTAAATTATTACGCTGCTATTTTTAATTTTAATGCATGTGCTGCCCACACTTAGGTATATGTAAAACAGATAAAGCGATATTTTTACACTGTATTATACCGTAATATGATAAATTACGTAAACCATAACTTTTTTCCACAGATTATATAGATGAGGTTTTGCAAGAGGATGAGGAGACACCAAGGCGGGAAAATGATGATGGTGGTATAACCTTCACTGCCAAATCTCCACGTAGGTATTCTGCATGTTTGTGTGATCCCTTTTTGAATTTGAACATTGCTCTAACAATAGTTTAATCGGAATGTAGAGCAAAAACGGTTATAACAACATCTAGCTGTTTTTGTCTATATATGACATTTAGGTTCCTATGATTTAGTTAGTGTCTAAATAAAATTGATAACTTTTTGGAGGGAATGATTTAAATACATTTAAAATCTCTCTTTTCTCATAATTTGCTCTAATTTCGAATAACACTATAAAAACGAGAATTGGGCTCGTTCTTATTTTGCAAGTTCAAATTCGATTTAATTGATGTTGTTAACAAATGTTTGTCGCTTTTTCATTCATTTTCTTAACAATACTAAAATTATACAATAATAATGGAAACTTATGTCAATTGGTATGTACATAAACTAAATTCTTAATTATACTACAGAAGATTTTATTTGGTCATCTAATATCTTCCTGCATGTGTGAAGTTGTTGTTTTCTTCATTTCTAAACAGACTTTTATGGATTTCTTTGAAATGTTAAATTTATTTAGGTTTTGTTTTAATTACGCTCGACAGCTTGCTTCCTAAAAATGTTTTATTTTCTAATTAAGTTAGCTAGGTACGTTTATTATACTTCAATCTTTTTTATCTTTAAAATATCTAGCAACAGTAACAGTAGCCAGTTTTCAACCTCGTATATTTTCTTGCTCTTTCCGCTTGTTTTTATATAATTTATGTTTGATTGTCGGTTTCTTCCCTTCTGGCAAATTTCATGTGGCACCGAAAATTCCTGATAAAATCATCAACTGGCTACCGAATTGAATCAGCCGGGTATAAAGAAATAAGTCCAACATCTTCGCATAAAGAAAACAGTAGTTCGTTACTGAACCAGTTGGCAAATTTGCCCGGATTCAATCCGTTGAAAGCGCGGATCGTTAAGCAGTATGCTAAAACACCAGAAGAGATACTACCAACGGCTGTCGAAAAGTCTTTACCGTGGAGAAGAGACAGATCCACGTACAACTTCGGTATGTGTTAATGGAGACCAACTTAGATAGCACCACCAGCTTTTCAGATGTTTTGTTCGCATAATAATTATGTCTTATTATATTTTTTTCTAATTCACTTTACGTATTTAGTTGTCAATGTTGATCTTGTCGCGTCTAAATGTAGGTACCTATTGATTTTTATTTATTGTAGTTTATGTATATATTTTATGAGTTATAGCTTTTGTGTTACCTATTTGTATCGTAAGTATATGTTATCTTTATTTATAATTATAAGCGTTATTATATACTAATATTGCATAACGTAATTATCAATGGCACCATTTCATTAATAAACGACTGCCATCTTGGTATCACATAGATGTAGAACGGCATCTTTTGATATTTTGCCAGGTTTAAATATAGCAATGGGAACTAACATTAGCCGCATGCCCATTCACACAAAATAATATTTACAAATTCATAGTAAGTTGCTAATTTTCATTGAAAATTTTACTTTTAGTTCCAAATGAGGATATACTCGAAGAAGATGAAAGGAGAATGTCAGATGATAACGGTAATTAATATTTAAAATTGTTTCCTAATAGGTATAAAAATTTGTATCTCCGGATCATTAATTCGTAAGCTCTATCCCTAGAAAAGTACTGTTTAGCATTAGTTCGTTGTATTATAAATGATGTTCAATTGGGAATTCTCAGTCATACCAAATTAATAAATCGTAATTTCAGATACATACATGACGGTAGCTGAGCAAGCGCGCGTTGCGACCCCAACGGCTACGGAGACTATGTTGCCATGGAAACGGGAAGATACGGAGGCCGGTGCCCTCAAACAATTCGAGTTCCCCTCTTGGGCGTCTAACAAGGAATACTTGGCGTATAGCTCACCCTCCGCTACATTTTTAGGTACCTACTTAATCAATGTTATTAGCGGATTCATATTTTTGATGTTGAATATGGAATTTTTTGGACTTTTATTCTATTTAAATTGTTTATAATAATATGGACAATATATGGTTAAAAGACAATTAATTGATGATATTAAAAAAAAAAGCTTTTTAACTATTAAATCGCAAATGCAAATACAAACGGTTATCTAGTACCTAATGAAATCTTTATTAAGAAAACGCTCTACTTACGATTTAACGAATCCTGCGCGAGTAGCATTTTGGCCCAAAGTTAGCAGTTGTAGGTACCTATACCCTATGAATTATTTTTTATTTTCATATTAACTGCATAATATGAGCACAACATGCTTTATTGCACATTTTATCCTTTCAACGTCTACAATTTTTGCTCACAGCTCAACAGAAGCAATGTAGACATGATACCCTAACTTATTAGTTATTAATTTTTAAAACTTATTTATTTCTTTTTCTTTCCCCTACCCCTCATTCAACTATCACTCAGGTGGTATAGAGAAGCCAAAACATCCGAAATCTATCATAGGTTTGTTCCGAAGAGAGAGCTCTAGTTCCACGCAAGGTGGGAGTGAAATTCCTGTGATGTCAGATTCTGAGGGTAAAGCGGAATCGAACAAAGGGGACACGTCTTCGAGTAGAGGTGATATAAGTGGGCTAGCGAAGCAAGGCCCTAGTCTACTGTCAAAGAGGAGCACGAGCTTGGGAGGACCAACGGTGCTTCTAATGGAGGACGTAGCTCATTCCGATCCGTTGGGCGCGTCGTCAAGACCTGCGAGTATCATGCAGGGCCCACATAGAGGCCAGTGTCGACGAGGATCGATGTTAGAACTTACGGGGTATGGTTTTACTAGAATTATAAGCTTGATATTGTTATTAAAAATGTTACTTTTTGTCACATTTCTGGGCAAAGTTTAGTGGCTTAATCCACTGATGTTGATTTCGGAAAATCAATCCAATCGGTATATGGTAGAAGCAAATGTCACTCGCCCTTTCACTGTTTTTAATGAAATCGAAACAGCCAACTTTGGAAAGATATCACAAAATTATATTGATGTTAGACTATGTTAACTTACTGTTTCTTAAAAGCTAATTACACAAGTAGGTGGATTTTTAGCACTATAGAGTCTCAATTTTTTTGTATCGATTTCAGTTCACTGTCACGGGATGCGATAACCGAAGAGAAATGCAGCAAATCTCTACCAGAGAGCGAGCGAATGGGTGTTCGCCGGCTCGCCCTCGGTCAACAGAGCCTTCCCCGCGAGACCTTCAGCCGACAACACACCCTCACGTCCAACGTTCTCACCAGCTCATCGTCAGACGACTCCTCCGACGAAAACACCTGAGTATCAAGACGTGGTGACCCAGATCGGTTACCACTTCTTAAATATAGGACGTTGAATTAAAAGTTAGCTTTTCTGTATAGCATTTATATAACCCGGCTAGATTCATTATTGAAAATGAAAACTTTGCTTTAGAATGAATTATCGAAATAGCCTTAGAAGTTGTTTAGCAAAAGTTAAACGATTTGACGTATACTTGTAAATATATAGATGCTTAGTAAGTAAAATCGATACCGGTATAATTACCCGATGCTGTAATCAATTTATATTAAAACAAATAATATAAAAAGCATAATATTCGCCTGCATATGTGATATTATTATATTAAATTTCAATTTCAACAATTACAGGTTTTTATAAGAGATGGCTTTCATTTGTGTACCTAGCCGTTTTATTTAGATGTTTCGTGGAGAAAAATGTCTCAACAGTATTTTTCTATGCAATTTGTATATTAAAATACAAATTATACAAAGTACTTATGATAAGGTAGTGAAATTATAGACAAAGTACTTGTTATTATTTATTTAGGAGAGTCGAAATTTCCTATTCCGGAACCGGTTGCCAATGACAATATAATAGAAATAGTAATTAACTGTTTGTAGATAATTAATTTGTTGTGTATAATATATAATTCATAGTATTATGTATCATAATTCATTAATTCATAACATTGTATAGATATAGTTTAAGCTTAGGTCGGAATGGAACAATTTCTTCGCAATTTTTTATTGTTTATCTTTGTTGTGTAAAAATAACCACCAATTTTAATCACTAAACTACAAATATTGTGAACATAAACTATTAAAATAAAAATAAGATTTAAATCCTATATTGCCTTTTACCTATTAATGATACCTTCATTTTGTGCAAGTATGAATTACTATCATCAACATTTTTCAAAACACATTTTTTACAAATAAAATAATATTTATTACATAATATTATAGATTTAAATATCTTACTGTCATTGGCAATGTGAAATTGTGTGGTTTAATAGGTAGGGGTGTATAAGGAGGTCAGAGGTCTAGATTAACATAAAATTTAGTGTTTGCTATTGAATAAAGAAAACAGTATTAAAAATCAACTTTACAATTTATTTTTTTGTGTTAACTACAAATAAAAGGATCGTTGTTTTTTCGTAAAATATATTTTTATTAAAGAAAATATATATTTGAGGCCCAAATAGAAAACTTTTATTCACTAGAATTGTGATATTGTAAATAACACATAGGTAATTTATAAATTTAGAATAAAATGAAGCTTAGGTTAGTGAAAGTAAGCAAAATTGACAATAGAGTAGAATATTTTTCCTTGCACCTTAGTACTCACTTTCCTAAATTTTTAAATAAGATATTCGAATAATTTTAATAAATATAAGGCAGTAGATCTTTATCAGGTTTAATAGATAGACAAAATTTGTTGTTGTTATATGTATTATTATATACCTATACCTTTTTAATTTATGTAACAGTTCAAAAGTAAGTAATATACATATTTCGAATCCTCCCTGAAACATTACATATGAAGGGTGGAAGAAGGGTGGAAGTATTACTTTCCGAGAGGCACTTTGTTTTATGACCCTTTCGTACCTAGTTGGTTATAAAAAATAGCTGTTGGATACTTACGCACATGCTCATATATTTATGTATTCATAAAATATACTGTTCTACAATCGTGTTCATAATATTAAAATATTGCATCTTTTATGTTAAATATTTCATAAAACAACACACAATACCTACTGGTAGTATGTACGTACCTCATACCTGACACCTGTATAATATATTATGTACTAGCTGTCCCGGCAAACGTTGTTCTGCCTTACTCATCACTTAGGGGTATGAAAAATAGATGTTGGCCGATTCTCAGACCTACCCGATATGCACAGAAAATTTCATTAGAATCGGTCCAGTCGTTTTGGAGGAGTAACTATGGTAACTAACATTGTGACACGGAAATTTTATATATTAGAAGATAGAAGAATATGTATAAATAATCTTCAAATAAATAATCTTCGTAAAATCCTTTATCGTGCACATTATAATCTCACCTACATCTAAAATAAATCTATACATTGATTTACTATAAAAATATACCTACCTAAGTAAGCTTTTTGAATAAATTTGGTGTGTCAATTGAAGAAAATAGTGCCTAGAATATTTTATGAACGCTCACTGATATTATTATAAACCTTGAATTGAGTATTGTTATAATATAATTATTGTAAATTAGACGTATAGTGTGACAAGCTATGTAAAATAATGAAAATAAATACTTAACGATTATTCAAGTCTGGTTTTTTTATTTTAAATTACCCACTTACTTGTTTGTAATCCAAAATATGTATTGGGAAACATTTTTACATTATTTGTTACAACAGACTTTATTCAATATAATATTCTAGTATACTACTATTTAATTAATATGTAATCTTACCATCATTTAATCCCACAGTATTACTTTACTCTATGATTTAATTCCTGAATTCTTGTATTTTGTAAAAATATACCTTCTAAAATTGTAACATCGCGCCTTTTTTCGCACTATGATACTGGCTGTCAAATAAGATAAGAATTTTTTTTTTTTTTTCGTTTATCATGGCAATAAGACTAAACTATTTGCCAGTGTCAAGTTTTAAAAGGTAGGGAAACATAAATTTTTACAATTATTACAGAAAATTTTACGCACGCGCATAATCAGAGAAGTAGCAATATACAATCTAAAACACTAATCTACATATTATATTACGTACAATACGGCCAACGTAACTTGGCGGGCCTGAACATAGCCCCTACGAACTTTCGCGCATGTACACTCGTAAAAAAAAGTGTTATAGGCATTTATTTTTTTTAAACTGAAATTCGAATAAAAATTTCCATATCCCTTCGTGTGTAGATAGGCTTTGATTTAGATCTTTTCTTACCAGGCGTGCGGAATACTGAAAGTAAGCCCGAAACATTGCCTTCAGTTGCAATTCGCTGTACTGTGCGTTGGGACACACCAGTTGCGTTAGCAACTCTTAAAAAAACTTTGTCAACATTTTTTACGCCTTCTTCTTTTTCTTTTTTAAAATACTGTGTTATATCGAATATTATTTTTCTCGCCTGGCGATTTAAAACCATATTATGCTTTGGTGGCATCTTTGTTCGCGAATAATACAAAATTCCAAGTATTCCAATTCCAAATTATCACTAAAACAAACTTAAACACGAACAAATTTAAAACTTAACACTCAACAATATAATAATAATTAAATACGAACAAATTTAAAACTTAACACTCAACAATATAATAATAACAAATAATAACAAATAATAACGATCAACTCAACAAAAACTTTTGTAACCACCTGTACTCAAGACTGAGATAGCGACACGAACACGACACCAATGTTAACGTATGACTGAGATACATAATTGCGTACCGAGAATTGCCGAATATGCACGAAGTTATACGACGTAAACAAAAAGGGATGTCCACTATGCGTGTCTGAGGATATTGATTAATCGATTTTTTTTTCAAATCGATTGAAATTGAATTGTGAAATATATTTATATTTAATTTTATAAAAGGTTTCAAATATTCTCAATCAGTCCTTATTGTAGTGGTCGTTTATAAATAAATGATATTTAACTAAATCATGTCTTACAACCATGAAAATAAAATGTTATTAGTTTTTTTTGTTATTAAAGTCGAAATCTCTTTTACTAACGACAAAATTCAAAAAGTTTGTAAATCTATTTCGTTCAGTATCTCATATAAACAAAAATCAATAAATTTCAAATCGATAAAAATCGATTGCGATATTCGATTGAATAAAGGTATGTTTGTGTTTACATAGAGTCAATCCCTAGCCTAGATCTCCGGCCCGCGCACGTCGCCTCATGCCACCATTTCGTTCCTTAGGCCCCGTTTCCACCTGCAAGTAAACTTCTGCAAGAACTGTCCGACAGTCTGTCTGACAGCAGCTTGCATGTGTAAACTCGGCGTTTCCACCTGCAAGTAGACTTGCAAGTTGCTGTCAGACAGACTGTCGGACACTTCTCGCGGAAGTTTTCTTGCAGGTGGAAACGCGGCCTAAAAAACGTTCGTGCGCAGCCTTCTGCGCGAACTTCAGGCCCGCCAAGTTACGTTGGCCGTATTGTATATATAACACTAATCTATTAATTAAAAATTATAAATAAATCAAAAACTAAACAATTCTATTTTAAAAATAAACATACTGCATTTTCTTTATAGATAAAAAAAAGAAAAATATTTACAATTTTATATTATTTCGAGTGATAAATTTGTCAATGGCTTCAAAATATTTGGCAGGATTGAGCAAGAGACAATTAATAGAAATAGGAAAGGGTACACCAAGTGATTCAAGAGATAAATACAAAGAGGAATGGTCATACAGTGGGCAAGCAAAAAATATGTGATTCAGGTTGCCCACATCTAGAGTACACTCACACATTTCATTATCTAATACGCCAATTTTAGTAAGATGTTGAGGAGTACAAACATGTCCAAGTCGCATACGAATGATTATACTTGTAGCTAATTTACTTCCCTTGGTTTTATTAAACCAAGGCTTCATTGGAATCCGTGGTTGAAGAGAATAGAAACGTTTTCCCTTTTGCATTCCGCTACTTTCCCAAAGTTTAGTCCAGGTATCATGGAGGTAAACTTTAGGAAGGTTACTAAGATCGTGGCAATAATTGATATATGGAAACATATCACCACTATCTATGGCATCTTTTGCTAAGGCGTCTGCCTTTTCATTACCTTTTATACCGGTGTGACTGGGTATCCATGCAAAAACTATTGTTAAATTTTTATTTTTACAAAGTGTTAATTTGTTTCTAATTTCAAAAATGAAAGGGTAAAATGGCTTATTATTAAATGGATATTTTTCAAGACTTTGTAAAGAACTTTTAGAATCAGTAAAAATAACAGTTCGTGATAACTTCGCTAATAATATATAATCAATTGCTTTCAAAATGCCCAAACATTCACCAGTAAATACTGATGCTTGAGGTGGTAATTTTATTTTTTGAATAATTTTGTATTGTGTATGGTATATGCCTATTCCAGTGCACCCAGACAAAGACGTCTTAGATGCATCAGTGAAAATGAGGTTCCAATCTTTCCATTCCTTATTTACTTCTGTATTAAAATTAAGATTGGCTAGAGGATCATTCTTGATGATTCCTATATCGTACTTAATGTCTGGATATGTTAACAAATTATCATAACTGTGACTAAACAATGATAAGCGTGGAGATCGATATATACGTGTTGTAATGGATGTGACTCTACGGAAACTTTCGATCAGACATGGAACTTTTTTAGAGCGCCAATACGTAGATGTTAATATATATTCATTCAAGTCCTTCAATTTATGAAATAAGGGATGGTTGGAAAATTGCTGCGCTCGGAATAGAAATCTGTCGGATAAAAACTGTCGTCTTAGATGAAGCGGAGCGTCACAACACTCAACTTGAAGTGCGTTATTGGGACTAGATTTCATAGCTCCAACAACTATTCGAATTGCTTTCGCTTGAATCTTATCAAGTTTTCTGAAGGCACTAACGTTACCACCTTCGAACAAAAACATTCCGTAATCTAGACTACTTCTAATTAGAGCATTGTAAATTAATTTGAGACAAAAAGGGTGTGCCCCCCACCACACGCCAGATAAGCACCTTATTATATTTAAAATACGCTCACATTTAGCTGATACAAAATCAATGTGAGGCATTCCTGTTAATTTACTATCTTATGTTATTCCTAAAAATTTTGCTTCATTTTTAATGGGAAAAATACTACCGTTATAGCTTACATCTACTTGAGGCAAAGACCTCTTTCGAGAAAAAACTACAACAGAGATTTTCTCTACTGACAAGTCAAGACCATTATCTTTAAGCCACATACTAAGTATGTTTAGATTGCTATTTAAAGAATTGCATGCTTCTTCTAAGCTATTATTTACACTATACATAACAATATCATCGGCATATTGCAGAATTTTTACAGTATCATTCAGTGACTTTTCCAAATCATAAGTATAAATGTTATACAGCAGAGGACTAAGTACAGAACCTTGCGGAAGTCCTTTGTGAACCTTACGTGAAATGTTTTTTGATTCATTTAAATTTAAACATAATATAGTTCTGTCCACTAATGAGCTTATTATGAAATTGATTAGTATACAAGGAACATTTAATTTAAAAAGTTTTTGATTGAGGATAGATATAATAACATTATCATAGGCAGATGAAATATCAAGAAAAGTAGCTACTAAGGTCTTGTTGTTCGAGAAGGCTAAACGTATGTCTGTTGTGAGAATGCCTATGCTGTCTATTGTACTTTTTGCTTTTCTAAAACCAAACTGACTGTTTGATAGGTAATCGTGATGCTCGATATGCCACTCTAAACGATTTTTCACCAAATGTTCTGCTACCTTTAATAAAACGCATGACAAAGCTACCGGTCTATAGGATGAGTGCTCGTCAGCTGGTTTATTTGGTTTGAGTATAGGTATAATTTCTTGTGTCTTCCACTCGGACGGAATATTTCCAGACAGCATTATATTATTTACTAGCGGTCCGCCCCGGCTTCGCCCGTGGTACATATTTACATAAGAACCATCCTCGTACTTCAAGGAATATAATAAAAAAAGAATTATCGAAATCGGTTCAGCCGTTCACACGTGATGCCGTGACAACGCGAAACGGGTGCGGACCCGCCGCCTTTTTATAGCTCCCGCCGCGAAGCGCGTCGAACGCGGCAACTGATACACAAAAATAATCCATGGCTGCATGATTCTGTATTCACGCGCGATGACTTATAGCGTATTTCATGTACATATAACTTTGGTGTTTCTACACCGATTTACATGATTCTTTTTTTATTGAATAGGTAATAATGTTATCTTTTTTTAATTAGGGATGAGTGAGAGTGTTGTAAACGTAAGAGTAGACAAATATAATCAGAAAGCTCCGAATTGCTAAGCTATTGAAGTTTCACGTGTTATTGTGAGTCAATTTTAAAAGATAGACATATGCTGTCTAGGAATTTATTTTTATATAATAATAATAATTTAAGAACATTTTTGTCGTATTTGATTTCTATGTAGCTTTAACCATTAAGGCTGCACACGCGACGGAAGCTTAAAAAATGGAGTAACTTCTCCCGTTTTCCCAATATTTCCCTTCACTGCTCTGCTCATATTGATCGTAGCGTAATAAAAAGTATACTATAACCTGCCCAGGAGTATGAAGAATAATTGTGCCAAATTTCGTTAAAATCCGTCGTGTAGTTTTTGTTTCTATAACGAATATACAGACAGACAGACAGACAGACAGACAGACAGACAGACAAAAATTTTACTAATTGCATTTTTGGCATCAGTAGCGATCCCTTATCACCCCTCCACAGTTTTTTTTTAAATATATTTCATGTACAGAATTGGCCTCTCTACAGATTTATTATAAGTATAGATTATGTCAAGATAGTATTGTAATGCAGTATCTCCGAGGTTTTTTAAAAAAGAATAAGGTATACCATCTAGGCCGGGGGTGGAATCCTTTACATTTGACAGTACTCCCTTCAACTCATATAGAGAAAAAAAGGAATCAATGCGAAAGTAGTTGTGATCAAATGAAACAGAAGTCACGGGTAATATATTATTCTCTGGAACTGTATCGGGAGCTATATTTTGCATAAAATCACGAGCCAATGACTCTGAAAATCTATATGGTTGCTCAGCAAATGCTGACCTGAAGCGTTTTAAATTTTTCCACACTTCAGAGGGACAAGTATTCGGTGAAATGGATGTGCAAAAAGATTTCCACCCTTCTTGTTTTTTTCTCTTGAGTAGTGATCGTGTTGTCTTTATTGTAGCAATCAGATTATTGTAATTCTCCATGGACATATTCTCAGCATATCTCTTTTCTTCCAGTTTTCGTTTCTTTATCGCTTCTGTACAATCCTTATCCCACCAAGGTGGAGAAGACATGAACGTGTTGGAGGTCGATTTAACAGGGAATAACTCCTCAGCAACTTGCAAAATTGTTTTTGCCAACGCTTCCGAGCATTTTATTCCATTAGTGATATTTACATCAGGAAGTTTCCTTACTTCATTTTCAATTGTATTTTTATATTTGTCCCAATCTACATTTTGCAGTCTATATTTGAAACGTGAACTTTGTTTATAATTTTGATTATTTTTGAACGGCAAAGTAATTAAAATAGGGAAATGGTCACTACCAAACGTATACGGTAAGGGATTCCAGGATGAACATGAAGCTACATCCGATGTACAAATTGTTAAATCTACTGCACTCAAGTTCTCATTCACATGAGTGCGTCGTGTCGGCTCCCCTGAATTTATTACACATAAATTGTTATTGTCGATAAGATCTAGTAATTGTACTCCATTTGAATTCGATATACTACATCCCCAAGATTGGTGATGGCAATTAAAATCACCTAAGATAATATAGGGTTCTTCAAGTGTGGAAAAAATATGTTGTATATCATGCTTAATTAAATTCGTAAACTGAGGAATATAAATGGAAACAATGGAAATCGTATTATTAAGTCCTATTCCGACAATATTGAAACTTTTATCGGTATGTTGGAAAAGTTGTAATTTTTTGAAAGTAAGAGTATTTTTAACTAAAATTGCAACACCGCCGTATCCGTCAGTTCTATCTGTGGTTCTATCATCCCTCAAACAAATGTAACCGGGAATACGAAAATTTAAATATGATTTTAACCAGGTCTCGTTTAGTGAGATTACTAATGGATTATATTTATTAATGATATGAATTAATTCAGATTTTTTAGGAAGAATGCTCGACTGCAATTCCAATGTACTATGTTCGAAGCCATTGTTTTTTATTGTGTTATTAATGTTATGGACCAAGTGATAAATTGGGCAGTATACATAATGTACGGTCATTATGAAAAATGCCCAATATGAGAGTGCAATTTGATAATAATTATTCAAATAATCAAATTGACCGGGCATTATACATATTGCCCATCACCTTTTGGGCAGAGTAATACAAACATATTTAATTACTATTTTTTTATTGTTATTGTCATTTAACTTAAAATAAACTGGTTGGACTAAAGCAAAGGGGGCGCAGGACTTAGAAAATTTTTGATGGAGTTGGTGTCATTATAACACCTATTTATTATTGTTTTATCGTAAAGATTACGCTAATATAAGCATGTTTTATAGGAACAACTTTTCTCTAAAATCAAAAATGGCCGAGATATTCGCCCAATATTATTACACGTAGGTAACTAATCAACAGTTACGTTAGGTCAGGTTTAGGTTAGGTTAGCCGTTAGGTTAGGTTAGGTTAGGTTTCTTGAAAAAAAAAACTACACAGAAATAGGAGCCCCGCGAAGCGGGGCTCCGTCGACGTTGGATCAAAAATTTTCTAAGTCCTTACTTTGCGCCCCCTTTGCTTTAGGCGGACCAAATAGAACATAAAATTGAAAACAATAATTATACAATATGTAGCAAGTAACAGGTTTATTTATTAGAACAACTGCCACTGTGATGGCATTTTGAGGTACACAACTTTTTGGCTTTGCGACAACTACATTTATCAGACTTGCAACCACCTTTACAACCACATCTATTATAACCTTGCCCTCCGCATCTAGATGACATTCTACAACACTCTCTCAGCGAAATCTGTGTCTCTGGAACATCTTCAGGCGAAACAAATCTTTCCTTGCAGACAGTAAATTGGTTTCTTGAATATAGTTGATTTAAAACACCTTGTTTTGTTCCCAGTTTATAAAGGTTATTGGCTGTTAGCCTGTTAATTCCATGCCATGCGTACTTCCCTCCCCGCCCTCGCACCGCGTTAAATATAGCTTTATTATCAAATTGCCCAATTGTCATGTAGCATTATAATAATGACCGTGCAATGTGATAAATAATGAAGTTAAGATAGTAATTAATCACTTAGCCCAATAAAGCTAGACATTATTCATAATGCTCGTGCATTATAAATAATGCCCGCATTAATCACCTGGTCCATAACATTAATAATTTTATTAAGTAAAGCAACGTTGGACGGTCTTAATGTCTTACCTTGTTGTAATAAATTGATTAAAGCGAGTATAATTTCCATTATAGCACCATTTTGAATATCATTAGATGGAGATGTCTTGTAGGCACAACCATTGTCAGGTGTAGGCATTTGACATTCTTTAATTAAAGCTTCATGAGCAGCTCTATCATATCCTTGGCTACTTTTAGGTGGCGAACGTTGTTTTTTAAAAACAGTCTTTTTATGAGATGTATTTATATTTGTATTTTGTAAACTATGCTTTGGTGAGACTTGCAATGTTGAAGTGTTAAGCACTTCGGCATAAGGTTTTTTTACCTGTGGGTGTAATTTAAGTGCCTCTCCATATGACAAGTTCTTCTGAGCCATAGTAAGTTTAATTAGTTTTTGGCGATTATATTCAGGACAGTTTTTATTATTTGCAAAATGTAAACCAGAACACATTATACATGATGCACCATCCTCTTCAACATTGCAAGTTTCACCACTATGATCTTGCCCGCATTTATAGCAACGGGGCTTGGATCTACATATTGATTTTGTGTGACCATACCTACAGCAATTATAACACTGAATGGTTGGAAATATATATAGCTCTACAGGTAAAGAATTATAACAAATAAATATTCTTGACGGGAGTGTTTGCCCATCAAAAGTTAATATTACAGATTGTGAAGGCTTCCATGTAACTGTACCATCAATAATAACTTTATAATTAATTCTGCGTACTTTTATTATAGAGCCACATCCATTAGGAACAACTATATTTTCTTTAATTTCTTCCGGAGACCATTCTGATGGAATGCCTCTTACTAAGCCTATCCGAGAAACATGGAAGGATGGTATTTTTGCTCTTAGATTGAATGTTTCTAAGGCTTTATTATTAATAAATGTGTTAGCATCATGAGCAGTTGAAAAAGCAACAACGCATCTATTCCTGCCTATTCTTTTGACACTACCTGCTACAATATTTTTAAAACTATTTTTTTTCAAAAAATTGCCAAATGTAATTGGATGCAACTTAGAGCCATCACCGGGTGATGATTCACATCTTTGGACATGAACAACAAATGGATAAGAGTCATGTTCAGTATATATATTTCTGATTAAAGAATAATTAGACTGTAAATCAACTGAAATATTTTCCTTAGCTGATACAGAGTTGCTATTAGAGTTAACACTCTGGCGACCACTATCTAAATTTTCTAGGCTATTAATAGTATTCATATTTTTACCACGATTCCTTTTTCTATTACCTTCTTGTTCCCAATCAAGTATATCTTTATCAAAATTATCATCATTGCTATATAGTGTTACATAGCTAGCGACGGAGGGACCAGGTCCCAGACCTGATCCCTCATTCAAAGGATCAGGAGGATCCTTCATAGATTTCTATGAAGGAGACTCAATTCAAATATACAATTTACATACCTATAAAAAATAATATTAACAATAAAACTTACCAATATAATATAAAACTATAACTATTTACACTAAATACTATAATATTTACAACAAATTACTCCTCTGATCATAAAATTAAGTTTAATTTAAAATTAAAATTTAAAACACGCTCCCGCCTCGTTCGAAGTTTCCCGCGCTTTTTTCAAGATAAGAATTAAGAATAGAAAAAGAAATAGGCTTTATCTGAAATCTTGTCTGAAATCCACCTGAAATCGAATACAAGGCTTTTGTACACATGAGATAAGAACTAAACTGATACTCTGTACATAATATTACATTATTCAATAAAACAAACATAAAATAAAATGACAATTTATAATAATTAATATTATAAACATATTTATATTAAATAATGTTTATAATTAAAGATAATAATTATCTGTGATACCTTGATTACATAATCTTTCTATTTCTTATCTGTTTTTAACTGACACACCGTCATATTGGTTTAATCTGTTATCTGTGTCTTTGTGACAGTATAGTTGCTCACTCGGCTGCTTGTTGTGTCTCAGTTTTTCTTTATCGAGAAGTGTTCATATTTTTCATGAAAAATAACGGAAAATGCCGTGTAACTGTAAAAATTTATGTTGAATCGTTCTGACTTAATTAAAATAAATCAGTCAGCGTGTACACTTAGTTATAGTGAATTATGTGTGGTAAACATAACAAGACAGGAATGAAACATACTTGGGCTTTGTAGTAATTAAATAAACAGGTATGTATTTAATAAAGCTTTGAAATTTAAATAAATATTTGTAGACGCTTATTATCCTTTACAGTACTGATAATAAAAAGTTTAAAGAAAGCTAAGTAAAGGCTTAACATGGTTGTCCCCTTTCTAATAAGTTGTTGACCGTTCTTGATATTGCTCAGAAATAGATTTTGTTTACATTGTCATTGTTATAAATATTTCAATAAATATATGAACGATAATTTCGTGCATGATTGTAAGAACACTGCTAGTCACTTATCTTATCAGTTGTTGAATTTATCAATTGAAAAGCCACTTCAGATATTTTCTTATTAAAAATCAAATTTGTTTTTTCAATAAAATTGCTGGATGTATGGATACATAGTTTTATATACAAAAAAGTGATATTTCATGACTTAGTTTTGTTACTACAGTTCATTTCCTTACATATTTTTGGGATATCAGTAAAGATGCAATTAAAACAAAAATGATCATATTGAGTTCCAACTGAACTTTGAATCCACCAAACGGACCAAAGTTACTTTTATTTATTTATTTATTTGACACTTCATTACACACATTATTTTTATAAAATATAAAAGTAAATAATAACTTTCTATTAAAATAAATAAATAAATAATTAATGGTTAAAGTTTGAGTTGTGTATTGTGTCATTACTGTATTATTTGTTGAATACAACCATGTTGATTCAAATTGGATTATGAAGGCTTTATGCCACTTTGTTGTGAAACCTGGTGTAGGGAAAATCTCATAAGCTTCTGTTTCTATAGTTGTTATACTAAATAGAGTAATTCATTATAAAATTATTGTTAATTTTTACTATTATATGAATTTTCTTGTCCAATTGGTGAAGGAAATTTTGATAAGAAAGTGGCATGTCAAAAAACCAAAAAGATTGATAACAAACTGTGAGGTGGATTATGGCCTTAAACTCATTGGAAAGCCATGTCCCCACAGTGGTTACCAATGAAGGTGATGATGGAAAGAAAAATTATTAAGTATTTATAATGTTTCTATATAATAAAACTAGCTGGGCCCATGTTTTTCCCGCATCGCTCTGCTCCTGTTGCTTCCTCGATAAATAACTAACTAATCTAACTGTGGAAAAAATTTATCAAATCGGACCCGTGTTTCCTGACATTAGCATGTTTAAACAAACAAACTCAGCTTTATAATATTAGTATAGATTTATTTATAGAGAGCAACAAAAAATTCTGAAATTTTGTATCCATTTTTTATGAACAACCCTATAGAAGTTTAATTATTTTTTTCTTTCTAGATATCGGCAATTATGGAGCATGCCGATCTGGTGTCAGAAATGGCACAGGTGGAGCATCTCACAACGCAGGAGAGGCTTCACCTAGCTCGCAGGTAAATATATATTTTTCTACATAACAAAACTTTAATAGCCCTAAACTTTTTGTCTGTTTCTTGTGACATTTCAAGTTTTTAATGTACATTTATTATAAATATTTTATAATAATTTGAGTCATATAGGTTTTAGCTAGAGATATTTATCAACCACATTATGTTTTACTACATATTGTTGACTAATCAACCTCTCACTTCAACCTGCCTTTCCTTTACTTTTATTGCAAGTGTCGAAGTTACATACATAATTGTATGATATTAGTTGATTGCTGTTATTTATGCAATTGCTCTGTATAAGGTAAAGTTAATTCCATTCTAGAGACTAGTCAAGTTTGTCTTGAGCTTCGAAATATTATTTAGAATTAAAAGGTACATTACTATTATTCATTTTTGAGCAAGATGGTGCTCATAATTTAAAAACTAACCTGATCGAATTTTTTCATATTCCCAATATGTTAAATTCCTTAAAGGTGTCAAGATATTTTTTTTTTCTGTAATGCCTTTGGATATTAAGTTATATCCGGATTTCGAAATGCCCTTGTCGTACACACTCATTTTATT